>BSBK01001600.1:0-255000 GCA_027943335.1 Chamaecyparis obtusa | reverse complement strand
GAAAGGGTTCACCCACCCAAGTTCTATAGAGACTAAAGAGAAGATAATTACAACCACACCTTGGTTGAATTCTATCAATTTGCCAAATCAGTTGGAGAGTTCAAAGATAAATCTTGGCATCCTTTTAGTTCTTTACAATCTATTGATTTGGGAACCAACAGATTGGTGACTCCGTTGGGGATGAGCTTTTAGAATATTTGGTTGCCATTGGGAAAGTCATAAATTTTTGAGTTTGTTGTAGTGATAAAAAATGACTTTGCTAAGGGAATGACCCAGAAGAAGAAAAATAAATTTTATTCTTCTTACAAAGAGGTGGTGACTCTATTGAAAAGTATCCGATGAAAAAAATAATTAGTTAAAAAAAATTCAAGAATTCAATATGTATCATTACACATATCCACAATAGATCCCATATTCAAAAATACATTATTCACAGAAGCCATGTCAGACACAAACACAAAGAAGTAGATTTGAAGTACTAGATTTCGGCAACATCACAAACCTTCCAAGTCATGTTCCTTTCAACTTGAGAGGATGTGTACCAAGGTTCCATGGAGGGGATTATGAATTAGAATCTGGGATCATGCATATGTTTTCAAGATTCATTTATGAACCTTGGGTTTATGAGGAATATGTGATTATGAAGATCTTTGTGATGGCATTGATAGATGATGTCAGGAAATGGTTTGATAGTTTACCTTCACAATGCACTTAATCATGGAAGGATTTCAAAATATAATTCCTTAATTAAACTAATTTATTCAACAGGTGAGTACATGTCCCACAGTTCTATGGAAGGGAAGGTGAATCAACAATTAGACACTTCAAAGCATTTTATGAGTTTATTGAAGATTTACACATTTGTCCAGAAGATGAAATCATGGAGTTCTTTGTAAAATCATTAATAGGTTGTGTAGGTGAAATTTCTAATTTACTATCATTACAGAGTTTTTTATCCTGGGAAGAATTGGAATGGTGGTTTATGAATTAATTTTATGACATTATTAAAAATAGTGCATCAACTTTTGATTCCTCTAATTTTTACCAAGATAAATCCCAACTAGATAGTAATCATAATCCTCACCATCTTGATCCCATGATACTCAGTGTGTTGAATAGTAAAATGGAAAATGTAATAGAAGGAATAAAATTATTAGAAGCCTCAGGATCATTGCCAATGGATAAAGCTGCAAAGATTCAAGAAAACTTAGATACATATATTTGTGAACAACTCTCAGATATGTTGAAGTATAAAAAGTATTTTCATATGGTTTTTAAAAATCATATACCTCATGAAGGTGTATTTTATGATCAACCTACAAAGATAATACATCAAAAAATGGCTCCCAAGATTTTTCATATGATGTAGAACATACATGTAAAGGTAGTGATTTGGATGATGAAGAAATTCTTTTGGGTGAACAATCTGGTACCTAGGAAATAAATTATAATGTTGAGGTATGCAAAAAAAATTCTTAGTTTTCTAATAATAGTAATCAATGCACCAAAGACTCCCTTGATTGTCATTTTTCTGAAATAGTTTCTACAATTAAAGAGCATATGGATCAAGAAGATGTACGGTTGCTTAGGGATAATGATAGAATTAGTGACATAGAACCAAGAACCAGTGACAAAAAAGAGGGGAAATATTTCCTCGCAATAGAAGAGATTTCAAATTTGTTGGACAGAGAATATCAAAGGTATGTGCAAACAAAAAAACCCTAAAATTTTTCCAAATTCCAAGGATGAACAGAATAACATGATGCACATACAAAATACATCTTCTGAGATGCTGGATGGATAATGATATGGCTTCATTAATGAAGAGGAGGAAATGAATATTTTTAAGGAAGATGATATATTCAACCTGGGTGTGCATTCTAAGCAATAGGTTGAGAGTACTTTTGAAAATAATATTTACTCAAATATACTATATGAGGAGAAAAAAAATATTTCCATAAAATCAGGGGGTAGTGATAGATGAAATAAAAAACAATATACATAACATAGATGCTTTTGGTTGTTTCCATGAATATCATTCTAAGATAGAGCCCGCTTTGAATGTGGAAATTTGGGATTAAAAAATTTCAAAGATAGAAGAAAGGGGTTGTGATGAAAGATTAGGGTTGTCAAATAAATTCTCTTTCAAACATGATGCAAGGGTAAAGAGGAAATTTGAATTTTTCATTTACAAAGATCACAAAAAAAATTTATTGGAAGTCCTCAATATATTTCATACGAGATTGAACATAGTAACTTTGACTATATGAGAAAGTGCTAGTGTAGTGTTGTAAGCAGCCAAGGGAGTGACAAGCTCTTCTTTTTTGATATAATGGACTATTTAATTAGATATATGAATTTTGATGGAGGACACTATATGGAGATGTATGATGATGATTGAAATGTTTTTATATCTTTAATATTATTTCATGATCAGAACTATGTTTTTGACAGAGAAAAACATTGATATTTATTTTGGGTGGCATGGGGCCACCTATTTTGGATGGGATTTGGTGTTCACAAAGGGAGATAATTTGATGAAGAGGGAACCATGGTCTGAATTACATCTTGGATTCTTGTAGGCATTCATGTGAAATACCTCATCCCCAAATAGACCCACTATTGGGAATATGAAATTAGCAAAATGAACTGATTAATATTCATGTTTGAAGCCCTTTTGTCTTCAAAGATATCATAAATTTGTGAATGATGTGATAGTCGATATTTTGCAAAAAAGGTTTTAAAGGGACCGTGAAATAGGTACCATTGCTATTTCGCATAGAACCAAGAAGAAGGATTTGTGACATATTGAAAAGTAATATTTCATATGTTGAGGCTTTCAGGGTACTACAAAATGATGACACATTTATGAGATGACAATGGAGTGAGGTGGTGATCATTTGAAAGACTCGTTCGCATGTATAAAAATGATTTGCAGTTGAAAGTATTAATGCCATAAAACTATTGGTGAGGAACTGAAGTCACATGTAGAGGTTGGCTCGCTAGTTCACTAGAGATTATAGAGAAATTGGATTAGTTGGGTAAATCAAGTCATCACACTTGAATGAAAATTATCTAAATTTATAATCGAATCTCGAGAAATCACATGGAATAGATGGAAGGAACACCTACTCACTGTGACAAACATATTGCACTATCAATGGTCATCATTTGTGCAAGTTTTAGAATGGATTAAGGAATATCTTGAACCGGTAACAGGCACTTCCAAGGGAGTGAAGAAGAAAAAAAATCATAAATATGCTCCACTTTAATGACATTCTATAGTTTTTTTTTGTTTTGTTTTGTTATGTTTGTAATATTTTTGTCTTCTTTCGGTTGATTAGGATTAGTTAGGATTGAAAAGGAACATAATGTAAATGGTTGAAAGCTTTTTTCTTCCCATTTTGGAGGGAAACTACAACTGTTCATTATAGATTAGTCTCAACTAAAATTAGAAGAACTCTTGATTGTACTTACTCTTTTTTATATCAATAAAATACACCTTGTTTCCTTGTCCAATTAGGATATTATATGTTTTTGTTTTTTAATTTAGTCTCTCTATTATAATCAATTTGAGGATTGATTGTCACCTTTAAAACTTGTGTGATTGGATTGCAACTCTGTGATATTGATCTAAAAAAATAGAAAGCAATTGCGAAGTATTTTCATGTTTCTTTCTATCTAATTGGTTCCTTTGTGAAGATTAAATATAATTAGATAGATTAATATTATAAATTAAATTTATTCACATTGATAGGATTGGGTGATTGATGATGTTTCTCAATTTTTGGAGTATTGTATGTCAGAGAGGTACGTGAAGGGTTTTAAAAAATTAACTTTGTTTCCAATTGGATAAGGGACTGGTCTTCATCTATTGAAAGGAGTAAGGAATGTCTAAAATTGATAAGTCATTTCATTTTATTTTTTGTTAAGTAGAGGTATACTTGAGAAATAATAAAATAGGAATAATTCAATAAGAGTAGTAGGGAGTTCTTGTTCTTACATTCTAATTTTTTCCACCTTGGAATTACGGATTGTCAAAGAACTTTGGATTGAATTTTCTATAAAAAGATCTAATTTAGAAGGAGATTAGAGAAAGGGTTTACCTGCCCAGGTTTTTCAGAGCCTAAAGAAAAGAGGATTAAAACTACACCTTGGTTGAATTCAATCAGTTGGCCAAATCATTTGGAGAGTTCAAAGATAAATCTTGGCATCCTTTTAGTGCTTTTGAATCTGTTGATTTGGGAACCAACAAAAGGTATTAAAATTAGAATAAAATAGATTAGGAAATCACCTCAGGAAGAATCATACGTAGGTTAGCAATAATTGAAGCATAAAAGCCCCAAAAACATTCCCTAACTTCCAACAAGAATATCAAAGACATGTTAGGGTTAGAGGGGTATTACACCAAATCTTCTAATTGTGTATACATCTAGTGCTTCCAAGTTAAGGTCACCCTGAGATGATTGGTTTTCCTAATTCTAACCCAAATTTTGGCAACATGTTCCTATCTATCATTCATTCCTAGATCTACTCTTGTTGTGTGCATATATGTTTTCTCTAATTCTATATATGTTGAAAACCTTTATTTTTTTCATCTTTAGCCCTAGATCCAACATTCATTTTAAATATATCAGTATCATTTCCAACTCCCCATGAAGGATTGCTAATTACAAATTGAGTGACCTAAACATGTTCTAAAATCATTATCCTAAACTAAAATTTGAAGAGAAGCAATAGAGATCACATAGTGGTCAATGATTCCTTCATCTTTTTTGTCATCTAGTCAATAGAAGGAGATTTCACAAAAAGGTTATCTATAGAAGTTATGATGAAAATTAAAAAAATTGGTATCTATTTTATCTAATTCAAAACTTTTACTTATACAAGGGTAGAAGGGTATATATGAGCCCCAAATAAACCGTAAAGATGATGTTGAAGACTTCACATTTTTGGAGAAAGCATTCTAAACCCATGAGACCAAGAGGAAATCCAAGAATATATATTAGATCACAATAGATATTGGGGATGCTAAAAGGCCCAAATTAGTGTTCCTACTATACATAGATTCAAAGAGGATATGTAGGTTGAAGATTACCAAATACATAAGGTGGACTTGGGGGAACCCATACAAGGAGAGAATGATAAGGATTCTATTTTCTACAATTTGAATGTCTAATTATCATCTCCAATAATTATTTTTGTGTGGAAATTATCATTATTATTTTAGCATGACAAAATATTTTTGATTTCCTAGTTTTGGGCTAGTTGAGATATTTTTGGGATAGTTGATATATTTTATCAACTTATTCCATGTTTAGGAGAGTTTGTCTCTCATATTTTTTAGGAGGTTTTCCCCTTCACAACTATAAAGTATTATTATATAATCAATAAAAAGATAGCCAAAGTTTGTATTTGTTAATTTCTTGTATGAACTGGATTTCAAGTGTGGAATTTATCACTTCATTGAGAAATATCACATCAAAGAAAAATATCTTGCAAGAGGTTATCATAACCATTTTCAAAAGAATGCACAAATATAAAAATAGAAAGGAGGATCTATAGGTCCAAATTGATGAGTTGAGGAAATAAATTGGTCACTTGTAGGACCATTTGACACCTTTGCACCATTAGCAAGCCTCCAAGACACTTTAAAATTAAATATGTAATGTTTTCAAGAAAAGCCACATTCATCCCAATGATGCTTGAATAATGTCAAGTGATTGAAATAATGGGGGAAGAAATCATTAGAAAGATGTTGAGTCTTTATTAGTTGATAGAGGCACAACTCAAAATTCCATATGTGGTAATAGGTGAGAAAGAAAGTACGAGAATAGATGAGACCATTTTGATGAGGGAGGACTACCTTCCAATTTTTTAGATAATAAAGTCTACTAACCCTAAGATGCTTCTCAAAGCAACATTTGTAGGAAGAATATGTAAAGTTTTCTATGGAATGGATAAGGGCTAATAATCTGGCAATAACAACCTAAAAGAAAATGAAAGATAAAATCATAGAGAATGCAACTTGTTACAAAGAGTTGAAGATTTTGTCAAAAAAATTTCTTACACATTTTAGGAAGCTCAATAGAAAATGAGAGATGTAGAAGATATCATGTGAAATTCAAGGATAAATTACATGAAAAATGTAACAAGAATAACATAGATTAGATGGAAGATACTAACTATACAATCACTGCATAATATGTAGAAAGAATTACCTATGTTTGAGGATAAAAGATAAAAGATGAAGATCTTATGAATAAACCATCATGTAAAATTAAAATAAATGAAGTTGTCAAACATAAAAGAGTTAAATTTAGTTGTTTGAGTCTTAAACCAATAGTTTTCTAAGGTTGTTGTTCACTTGTGAGGAGTAGGGATTTTGTTAGTTTTGTATAAGTTTTCGATTTTCCAAACTTCTAAATGTAGTACAAAAAAAGAGTTTTCAAACCATTTTTGAAGTTCAAATGGAATTTTTTGAGTGCTTAAATTGTTTGGAGATGCTCTCACATTAAACAATAATTGATCTAAAGTAAATAGTAGCTGGTGGATCCTCTAAAGTTCTCAAAATTGACCCATAAACCATGCAATAGTTCCACAACCAAGATAACTAGTTAGTGTTGGATTATGAGGAGGGGGTTGAATCATTAATCCTTGATCACAAATACCTTGAAAACTTTTCTCTGATTAACTCAGTAGCATCTCGGTAGAAACATAGTTCACTATTTACCGACAATAATAAATAAACTATAACAATAAATAAATCATTCACATAAATCATTCACAACATTTAACATCAATATTTAATGTGGAAACCCAACTTTGGGAGAACCACTATGGGAATTTTCACCCACTAAGAAAATACTCTTTTGAAGTACGCTCGGTTAAGAACCAATCTCATTAAAGATTACAATACACATCGTTAGGTGTGACCCAGTTAATGGATTTACCTCAGATCTATTAGGATCTTCACCTTGTTAGGAGTGGCCTTGTTAGAGGGCTTTAAACACTCTTTAGATTGTCACCTTTTTCAAAGATTTTACAATAAGACTGTTAGGTCTACTCTGTTAAGAGATTTCTCTGTTACAAATTCTAGTAAGAAATAATAATAAGATTAACCTATATATTTGCAACTATCTTTTCTCAATCAGATCCTTATGTGCTCTTTTGTCTTCACTTCAATTATCCATTATCCACTGTCATCAACACTTCATCAAATCCTTCTTTTCTCACTTAGAATCTATTTGTTCTTTCTTCTCTGCAATAGTCAATAACCCTTCAACTATCCAGTTTTCCAGCCATTTTTCCATACAATATCATCCTTTATATAGACAAATTTTTGCCTCTTAATATCATATATTACATTTTCATTTAATTAATTTTGACCGTTCAATTCATTATACCTTAAAATTGAGTCTCGTTAACACGATTTATTTTCACCTAGGAACTTGAACTTTTCTAGAAACTTGTTCCATCTCTTTTTTCCACTTAGATCTTGTTGTAGATCTTCACCTTTAATTTTCTTATTTTTAGATCACTTGTAACTAACTCTTCTTATCATCATGATCATCCAGTTTATCATAGCTAATCATTAAATATTGATTCAATCCTTATTTAATATTTTTTCCTCACTTGGTGTTCTTTATTAGAATTTAGGTTACATTGCTTGGTGCTTTGAGTTCCTTTTTCTTTACTGAGTGACCTATCTTTTTACCTTTACCTTACTGAGTGACTTATCCTTCTTGGTAGCCAAAACAACTTAACTTACCGAATTGTCAAATCTTCATCACCATTCTTTACTGACTTAACATAATCATATGTTAGGTAAAAAATAATTATATCAACATAATTTGATCATTCTCTGATCTATATCAATTGCCCAATTAAGTTCTACAACTTCTCAACTTCTCATGTCTTCTTCTCCTTAACTCATTCATCTTATATAATTACCAAATGATATGGAAACATAATATAAACTAGAAATCAATTGCTTGAAATCAATGAAAAGACAATAACTGATCTAACCTTTCTACTATCATCATGTATTCCTCTGATCTTGGTCGATCTTCATCATCAACTCCATCAGATAATTAATCTTCAATATTATTATTGGATTTATGATAACAATCTCCCTATTTGGCATTGATGGAAACACTAAAAATCCAGTGTTCAATTGATGATGATATCCTTCAATGTCATTCATATACTATACTCCCTCTAAGTAGTAATTTCTCCTTTCCTATTCTTTCATGTGTAATATGTCTCTTTCTATTAGTAGCACTTTCTATTCTGATTTCATCAACAACATTCTCTTATTCATCTCCCTTATGATATACTATTATCCCTTTTTCTGTAAACATCTCCTTCTTACATCAATTTACTTTTTCATCTCCATTCTGATCTTATATTCTTCTCCCTCTAATCTTATCCCTTGGATCTTCTCCCTCTTTGACAACAATGCCAAAGAAACATAAACTTCTCATATTATACCTCAAGTGTATAGATTTTCTATTACATTCATAAAATTCCTTTTTCACAACTTCAGGCTTCACCTAAAGAGTGAACACTTGGCATCAACTCACAAGATAGATATTCTATTGAGTCCTTTAATTGATGTAGCATGCATCTTTCCTTAATAAACATTAGATAGGGGAAGAACCCCTAACTTACCTCAGAGATACTCAAAAGAATCCTTTGGTAATGGTTTTGTAAATATGTCATCTATTTGTTCTTTAGAATTCACATACTCCAATGTCACGTGCTTATCATGTACATGCTCTCTCAAGTAGTGATACTTAATATATATATATATATATATATATATATATATATATATATATATATATATATATATATGCTTTATCTTTGAATGCATCATAGGGTTCTTTGATATGTTAATATCACTAGTATTATCATAATAAATTATAATAAGATCAATAATATCTTCATGCATACCTTATAATAGTAGTTTGATCTATACAATGTTAGAAAAATTCATATTTGCTACCACATACTCGGCTTTGGCAGTAGATTGTGAAATACAGCTATGTTTCTTGCTTAACCATGTTACTAGCCTTTCTCCCAAAAAGAAAGCTTCACCACTAGTTCTTTTTCTATCATCAATATTTCCTACCCAATCAACATCAATATATACCTTGAGATCAAAATATCCTCCTCTTGTGTATAAAAGACTAAAATCTTCAGCCCCTTTCAAATATATGAATATCCTCTTAACTACAGACAAATGTGTTTCCTTTGGGTTTGGAGAGAATATTGTAACAATACCAACTAAAAGTGCAATATTAAGTCTATTATGTACAACATATTCTAGCTTACCAATCATGGATCAGTAAAGTGTTTCATTCACTTCATTAGTGTCATCTTCCTTAGACAATTTACAATTAGTAGCCATCGGTGTTCCAACCAGTTTTGAGTCTTTCATATTGAATGTTTTCAAGATCTCCTTGATATACTTAGATTGAGTTATGTAGATATTACTCTTGACTTGTTGGATTTGGAGTCCAATAAAGAATTTAATCTCTCCTATCATAGACATCTCCAATTCCTTTCTCATCTCCTCAGAAAATCAATTAGACATTATCTCATTACCACCAAATATAATGTCATCAACAAATATCTCAGCAATATAAATTTTATCAAACTTATCACATTTCAAGTATAAATTGTTGTTATCACTAGTCCTTTCAAATCCAATCTTAACTAAGTAAAAGTGCAGTCTTTCATACCATGCTCGAGGTAAATGCTTCAATCTATATAAAGCTTTATGCAGTTTCCAGACCATATTCTTATTGATTTTTTCAACAAATCCATCATGTTGTTCAATATAGACTTATTCTTCAATAATTCCATTCAAAAATGAAAATTTAACATCCATTTGATAAACTTTGAATCCTTTGTAAGAAACATATGCAAGCAATATTCTTACACCTTATAATCTAGAAACAAGGGAAAAAGTTTCACCATAATCAATACCTTCTTCTTGTGCGTGCCCTTTATAAACTAATCTTTCTTTATTCCTAATCACATATCATTTCTCATTGAGTTTATTTTTTAAAATCTTTTTTTTTCCAATCACATTCTTATCCTTAGGTCTTGGTACTATTGACCATGTGTTATTCTTTTCAATCTGAATTATTTCTTCTTTCATAGAATTCGTCCAATCTTTATTTTCTAATGCATCATTTACCAATCTAGGCTCAAATTAATAAATCAAACATATTTTATCTTTCAACTTACTTCTTGTCATGACTCCTGTATTCTTGTCTCCAATAATTCTGCTCGGTGAGTGGTATCTTCTCACATACTTTGCTAATACAAGTTCAACATATTTTTCATCATTGTTTTCATCTCTCGATGGAGTCTCATCTTGTTCATCAGTTCCTTCTTTTTTCTTCTTGGTTGTATCAACCAGATTACCATCTTGAACATAATGTTTTTTTTTATAATCCCCAGGTTTCTTTTTTCTATCCTCTTCATTCTTTTCTGCAAATTCATCAACTCTTACATTTTCACTTTCAACAATCTTGTTAGTATCCTTGATCAAAATTTTATATAATTTTCTCTTTGATGAATAACCAATAAATATTCCTTCATCACCTTTAGAGTCAAATTTTCTATTTCTAGAATCTTTCAATATATAAAACCTACTTCCAAAATTTTAAAGTAACTTACATTCGATGTGTGTCCACACCATAGTTCATAGGGTGTCTTGTTTGTACCTTTCCTCAACTGTATTCAGTTGAGTATAAACTGCAATACTTATATCTTCTCTCCAAAATGTTTGTGCAACCTTTTTATCAATCAACGAAATTGTAGAATAGTCATGTTCAATAGATCTATTTCTTATCTCAACTATTCCATTCTGTTGTGGAGTCCTCGGTGCAGACACTTGTCTTTTAATTCCATCCTCATTATAGAAGACAGTAAATTTATCAGAGATAAATTCACCTCCTCTATCAGATCTCAATCACTTTAGTTATTTTCCTATTTTCTTCTCAACTCTTACTTTATACCACTTAAACATTTGAAATGCATCATATTTTTCTTTTAGAAACATAACAAACATCATTCTTGAATAATCATCAACAAATAAAATAAAGTAATAATCTCCATAATATCTTTGAACTTTCATAGGACCACAAAGGTCAATGTGAACCAATTCCAAAATACCATTTGTAGAGTAATATTTTCTTGAAAAACTAGACTTGATCATCTTACCAATTTGGCATTCCTTGCACATCACTTTATCAGGTTTGCATAACTTCAATAGTCCTCTAACTCTACTTTTCTTATTTACTTTGATCAAGTTATCAAATTTCACATGACACAATCTCTTATGCCAAAGCCATACATATTTATGTTTAACAAACAAGAAACTCTTTGTATCAGTATCAAGATAAAATAGATTACCTCTTGATTGTCCTCTAGTTCCAATTAGATCTCCATCAATACCATAGATCTTAACCTTTTTGTTCTAAAATTGTAGTTGGTGGCAAATATTGTTCAGTTGTGTAACACTCAACATATTATAGTTCAGTCCTTTGACTCAATATGCATCATTCCATTTTATCTTTTCATTTAACACAATAGATCCTTTACCTTTCACATGACATGGAGCATCATTGACAAATCTAACAAATCCTCCATCATACTCTTCTAGGTTCTCAAATTTATCAATATCACCAATCATATGATGTGAACAACTACTATAAATAATCCAAGGGTCTGGTTTATTTACATGAGAAAAAATTTATTTTTCATCTTCATAATTCTCCTCATCCGAATCTTCTCACTAGTACATTTTGCACCTTTTATTCGACAGAGTATTGGTCAAAGTTTCTACCCAAATGGGTCGAATACTCAACCAACTAATTGGTCTCTATTTTTTTCATCGAAATATTGACATATCTCTTCAATTGTAGAATGTTCGACACCAATCTTGGTCGAAAATGATAGTGGCAAGTGGTGGTATATGAGTCAAAAATTCAAGCAAAGTTGGTCGAAATGCTTGGCTTGTCTGACCAAGATGCGAAAACCACAACGGTCATATTTCGACCAAATTTTGTTGCAACATAGACCATATTGGTTGAAATATTTGGCTGCTCCGACCAGGATGCCACAATTCGATGCAAAATGGTCGATTATTTGACCAAACCAAATCAAAGTTTTGACGTGGATTAGTCGAACCATCGACTAAGGTTAGTCAAAATTTTGACTAAATATGGAATGTTTAAAAAAAAATGAATGAAGATAAATGTCTAGACTAATCACCAATGGCATCCTGATCAATGATTAGTCTAGATATTTATCTTCAAGTGTCCACACTTGTTCTGTTGCTTGTTGCCAGTGGGTCCCTACTCGTTCCATTTTCCAGACTGCTTTGGGCTCTAGCAATCCATCTTCTTGTTGGGGATGCTGGTGGTGCTATGAAAAGAGTCCTTAACCAATCCTTAACCTGATGAGTCCTCACGTTATCAAATTTTCAAGTCTTGCTTGAGAAAATCACCTATCTTAAAGAATGTGGACCTAATGGCTCTAGCCTGTTATACCCAAGGATTCAGTGGAGCTCATATTACAGAGATTTTTCAGTGGGCTTGCAAGTATGCTATTAGAGAAAATATTGAGAAGGTGAGTTTCAATTGTGGTGGCTTTCACAAACTAGATTTAGTTTGCATGTTTGCAGCATGGAAGCAGTGTTGGGGATGTTGGTGTTGCTGCGGACAGAGTCCTTAAAACCAGTTGTTGATGGAAATGGATGGTATGACAACCAAGAAAATAGTTTTCATTATTAGTGCTACAAACAGACCTAATATCATCGATCTTGCATTGCTAAGGCCTGGCTAACTTGATCAGTTGATTTATATTCTCTTACCTGATGAGTCCTCACGTTATCAAATTTTCAAGTCTTGCTTGAGAAAATCACCCATCTCAAAGGATGTGGACCTAATGGCACTGGTCTATTATACCCAAGGATTCAATGGAGCCAATATTATAGAGATTTTTTAGGGGCCTTGCAAGTATGCTATTAGAGAAAATATTGAGAAGGTGAGTTTCAATTATGGCGGCTTTTGAAAACTAGATTTGGTTATAGATTTCTTAATGCTTTTATTTGAACTAGCGTGTTAGAATTTTACATTTTTTGATTCAATTTTCCTCAACTTGTATCTTATTATTGACAGGTATCTTAAATGTTGGAAAAATATTAATAGGTGGTTGAAGTTCCAAATGTCTCTTGGGAAGATATTGGAGGGTTGGAAAATGTCAAGAGGGAGCTTCAAGAGGTACACTATTTTTGCTTTTCTTTTCTTTTAATGCACAAAGTCTGCTATGCAAGGAGATATTAACTAACAAAATTCATTATGAGTTTGATGTAGATTGTTCAATATCTAGTGGAGCATCCTAAGAAATTTGAAATTTTTTTCATGTCTCCTTCAAAAGGAGTGTTATTTTATGGACCACCGGGTTGTGGAAAGACATTAGTGTGAAGGGCCTTGAATTGTTAACAATGTGGTTTGGAGAGAGTGAGGGAAATGTGAGGGAAATTTTTGATAAAGCTACAAGATGAGCTCATTGTGTCCTATTTTTTGATGAACTTGATTCTATTGCTACACAAGTGTGTTGATTTTTTATGAGTGAAGTTCAAGTTGAGAACTTGATTCTATTATAGAGATTTGTCAGTGGGCTTGCAAGTATGCTATTAGAGAAAATATTGAGAAGGTGAGTTTCAATTGTGGCAGCTTTTGCAAACTAGATTTGGTTATGAATTTCTTAATGCTTTTTTTTGAACTAGTGTGTTATAATTTTACATTTTTTGATTCAATTTTCCTCAACTTGTATCTTATTGTTTCAATTTGTTAAAAAAAAACAAGTGAAGATAAATATGCAAAGTAATCACCAATGACATCTTGCTTAGTGATTAGTCTAGATATTTATCTTTAGGTGTTACTTTGCATTAATATATATCGCTATGTATTTTGTTATGTTACTTTCTATTTGTTTTTTAATGGTAATTGGTAATTTTATTAATCGTAATGGGTTAGAACTTGGCTCGAACCAGGGATAGATACATTATTTTCTCCGCCCTCTGGTCTCAGCACCCAACAAGTCTTTTCTTTTCTCTACCCTCTGGTGTGGTTGCTACCTTTCTATAACTTTTCCCATCATCCAAACCATCCACTCCCTTCGTAACATTGGTCACTTTACATACATTTCCAATTTCTTGATTTGATGTCTCACCATGCACAACTTGAGAAAAACTCTTTTGTTGCTTCAACTTCTTCTCCACCGTATAATGATGGTGTGAGATGTCTTTCCACCAGGATGCCATGTATGAATAAATCTCCCACACCGAAATGGAATCCATTCGTAATCCAAAGGCTATTCCTAGCACCCTTTACTAGTTTTAAGTAGTTTTATATGATCACTAGCACATTTCGTGCATGGATGAGAAATAGTATCCAAAGTTTCTAGATTCTGAGGAGAGGTATGAGTGGAGGCCAAAGAAGGGATATTTGTGAAGTTTTTATAGAAGTAGGTTACTAAATCATCATCTTTGCACTAGTACTCAATCTAGAAACCCTCGTATGTATATAGCCACTCTAGAAAATCTCCACATCTAGAAAATATCCATAAAAATCCCTTACGGCCTCCACTGCATATATGTCTTCTCAAAATCTAAAAACACCCCATCATTGATTCTCATCAATGTACCAATTTGGATAGTAAGTCTAATTTAATTTGTCTGTGGACTGAGACCTTAAATTATTGAGCTTCTCTTTGTTTCGAGAATAGTTTAACATTCTCTACTTAACAGTACCAACCACGTGAAGGTGGAAGCTCATCTGGCCCCTCCTAGGAGCCTCTTATGGCCCTTTACGACATTTTAAGACCTCTAAGATGTATTCTTAGGGATCGTAAATGGTCATAAAGGGTCATAAGGGGTCCTAAGACAAAACAGCTGAGAAACATAATTATAGGCATCATGGTCACATTTTTTTGGAGACAACGTAATTGAGTGGTATACCCAGATGATGTATAACAACTTTTGCTCCTCCAATTCCAAGTTGACACTGCGGGATCCAAAGACCATAGATAAGGAATAAATTTAGAGAGTGGAGGAGGGCCATAACAACAAAAATAATACAGGAAAAACTTCAACTAGTTAAATGAGGCAACTGTAAACATTTTAATATATTTTTATTATTAAATAATGAAATTTGCATATACTAGTGTTTTAAGCCCCCTCATTACATGATTTATTATTGTAAACCCCCTCTGACTTATGCATCTAGAAAATGAAACTACAACCTATTTAGATTGAGACAAACCTTAAAAAACAACAACAACTAAGAAGGATCGCTTGCCAACATCTGTTGAATACATCTGTTGGAGGACCTTGTATTCATGAGCAACAAATGCATTCAATAGATGTTGGCAAGCAATCCTTCTTAGCTATTTTTGTTTTATAAGGTTTGTCTCAATCCCAATAGATTTTAGTTTCATTTTCTAGATGCGTAAGTCAGAGGGGGCTTACAATAATAAATCATGTAATGAGGGGGCTTATAACACTAGTATATGCAAGTTTCATTATTTAATAATAAAAATCTATTAAAATGTTTGCAGTTGCCTCATTTAACTTGAGGTTTGTCCTATATTATTTTGGTCATTATGACCCTCCTTCGCTCTCTAAATTATTCCTTATCTATGGTCTTTGGATACTAAAGTGTCAACTTGGAATCGGAGGAGCAGAAGTTGCTCTACATCGTCTGGGTATACAACTCAATTATGTTGTCTCCAAAAAAATGTGACCATGATGTCTACAATTATGTTTCTCAACTATTGTAAAATCTACATTTATGTTTCTCAACTCTCTGCAGTACTCTTCTTCAATCTGTGTTTGACGATAAGCATATTCTTCTTCTTACTAATTGCAGCTAGAGCTTCATTTTCATCAGGATTCTCCAATTCCCTCGTATGTATATAGCCACTCTAGAAAATCCCCACATCTAGAAAATATCCACAAAAATCCCTTATGGCCTCCACTACATATATGTCTTCTCAGAATCTAAAAACTCCCCATCATTGATTCTCATCAATGTACCAATTTGGATAGTAAGTCTAATTTAATTTGTCTGTGGACTGAGACCTTAAATTATTGAGCTTCTCTTTGTTTCGAGAATAGTTTAACATTCTCTACTTAACAAGGCCAACCACGTGAAGGTGGAAGCTCATATGGCCCCTCCTAGGAGCCTCTTATGACCCTTTACAACATTTTAAGACCTCTAAGATGTATTATTAGGGATCTTAAATGGTCATAAAGGGTCATAAGGGGTCCTAGGACACAACAGTTGAGAAACATAATTATAGGCATCATGGTCACATTTTTTTGGAGACAACGTAATTGAGTGGTATACCCAGATGATGTATAGCAACTTCTTCTCCTCCGGTTCCAAGTTGACACTGCGAGATCCAAAGACCATAGATAAGGAATAAATTTAGAGAGTGGAGGAGGGCCATAATGACAAAAATAATACAGGAAAAACCTCAACTAGTTAAATGAGGCAACTGTAAACATTTTAATATATTTTTATTATTAAATAATGAAATTTGCATATACTAGTGTTCTAAGCCCTCTCATTACATGATTTATTATTGTAAGCCCCCTCTAACTTATGCATCTAGAAAATGAAACTACAACCTATTGGGATTGAGACAAACCTTATAAAACAAAAATAGCTAAGAAGGATCGCTTGCCAACATCTATTGAATACATCTGTTGGAGGACCTTGTATTCATGAGCAACAAATGTATTCAACAAACGTTGGCAAACAATCCTTCTTAGCTATTATTATTTTATAAGGTTTGTCTCAATCCCAATAGATTGTAGTTTCATTTTCTAGATGCATAAGTCAGAGGGGGCTTACAATAATAAATCATGTAATGAGGGGGCTTATAACACTAGTATATGCAAATTTCATTATTTAATAATAAAAATCTATTAAAATGTTTGCAGTTGCCTCATTTAACTTGAGGTTTGTCCTATATTATTTTGGTCATTATGACCCTCCTCCGCTCTCTAAATTTATTCCTTATCTATGGTCTTTGGATCCTGTAGTGTCAACTTGGAAGAGCAAAAGTTGCTCTACATCATCTGGGTATACAACTCAATTATGTTGTCTCCAAAAAAATGTGACCATGATATCTACAATTATGTTTCTCAGCTATTGTAAAATCTACATTTATGTTTCTCAACTCTCTATAGTACTCTTCTTCAATCTATGTTCGATGATAAGCATCTTCTTCTTCTTACTAATTGCAGCCAGAGCTTCCTTTTCATCAAGATTCAACTCCACTTCCCCCATCTCATCATCCTCGTCACCCTTAGCTGCCATCCTAAGCCCTTCTTCCCTCTCCAGTTCTTCAAGCCTCTACAAGATATCTAGATCAATAAAGTCTGCAACATTGTATCCATCCATGATCTCAGGAATATCATCTTCTTTCCACTCTTCATTTGCCAAAATATACCGCTTCTTCAAGCTTGTAGAGTAAACTCCAGCCCCACCATTTTCATTCTCAATATCCTTCTCCAGCTTCATGGCCTCCTTGGTAGCATGTGCCCTAGAATCCAAAATAACTTAAGGAATACAAGGGGGCCTCTCTTTCCCATCTCACAGCTTGGGCATTGCAACATGAATCCTATTGAGACAACTATTGATCTTCTACATTAGTCTACAGAATTAGACCTTTATTTTAAATACATTTAACACACAAAAAAATTACCAAACTGAACCAATGGCATGTTTTTAACAATGAAATAGAATGATAATAATATGCTAAAAATTCTATTCTATTTAATACATGCCAAAGGACCAGTAGGGGAGAGAGAGAGAGAGAGAGAGAGAGAGAGAGAGAGAGAGAGAGAGAGAAGCAGAGCATCAATATCCCTATCATTCCCCTCCTCTCTCTCTCTCCCTATAACTCATGTACCTCATGCTAGTGTGCTTGGATTAGACTAGACATTATCCAACCACCTGTGAGGGTTGTCACTGTTATTAATTGGTGTAAAAGGAGGACCGCTTGTGTGTTATAGAACTTTATATAAATACTCACTATTTGGATAATGTCTAGTTTTGGATAATTTCATAATTCTAGACTTGGGCCTTTGATCTTCAAGCACTTTATATAATTTCAGCATTTTGGACTTGGGCCTTTGATCTTCGAGCACTTTGTATAAATACTCACTATTTGGATAATGTCTAGTCTAATGCAAAATAGTGTATACAAGGTATCCAAGCACACTAGCATGAGGTACATGAGTTATGTTCATCTCACTAGATATAGATGGGCATTAATGCTCAGTTGAATGATACGTTCCCATAAAAATATGAACTCCTATTCATCTACAAACTCTCATGTTAAACAACTACAAAATAAAGTCAACATAGTTCCTTTAACACAACCAAAGTTAAATTTAATTATCTCTATCCCTAAGATAAACTAAGTAGCCTTCATATATTTTATGTCAAATCTTCCTTCGTGCTAGCAGTTGGTGCAGGAGCACCAAGGTCAAAGGCAGGAGTCATGAAGAGCACCAGGGTCACTGATGGATCTTTAGGTGTAGTTGAAATTACTAAATGGCCTTCAAAGGTCAAGGAACAAATGGATTAACCAAGAAAACACTATACGTTAAATCATGTGATTGATAGCAGATTGGGGCTCACTTGAGCCATAAACATGAAGAATTATTGTAAAAAAAGATGTAAACCATATATATGTGCACTTGAGGCAAAGAGAAGTTACACCATATCCATATTAAAATATTAGTTACAATATAAAAATACTAAACTAACTAATTCCTGAGCTCATCTCTGCATATGGTTGCAACAAAGATATGTGATTACAATACAAAGAAGGCATTGTAAAAATATAATTTTGGCATTTGCCCTAGCCTGACACGTTTTGCACTCAAATCCTTCATCGTAGATAAGTGGAGATGGGCGGATAGATGCAGATGAGTTGTCATCGACCCAACTAAAGTATCCACAACCATTATTTCCCTGTGATGCCAAATCTACATTAGTTCTTACAATATAATGAATAGTATTTACATTAGAAACATTAAATATATACACATTAACAACCATTTTTCTATTTGGGTAGCACCAAAATTATTGTCCAGGGTTGCTCTGTGTCTGTAAAGTCTTCAACACACACTGCCCACCACCACATTGACAGTTTGGCACATTGGCAAGAGCCATCGAGCCTATATCAATAATGCAGCACACCATTGTTACTACATTTATTACATAAATATTATAACATATAATCATATGATTATAATAATCATAAATTCACCACTATTGTTCTATTGTAGATTCAAGTACTTAAAAAATGTTTGCAATCAATGGTTTGAACAAAGATGTCATTCTAGGGTAGCAAGGACAATTTAACTATACCTGAGCTAGAATTAGTCAACTTCAATACTTTCAAAACTGAAATTGAACCTTGTGTCTTCTAGCACCAATATTTATAAATTTCATGTAACATGGGATGATTAGAAGCCTCCCTTCACTATATTTTGACATTTTGTACTTGTTTTGTAAGGGCTCATTAAGATAGTCACAAAGGAGTCTCTTACCATGAAAACAACCAATAATTATGAATTTCAGATTCTACAAGCTCACTCCAACAAAAATTTATTTGTCTTGACTCCTATTCCTATGATGGTTTGGATTTCATAAGCATATTGCCATTGGGAGAGCGAGATTATTGCTGAATCAATAATGAGCTTCATTAGAACTAGAGATTATGGTTCCATCTGCCAACTTGCTGCAAGACTAGACATCTCTTTTGAGATCTCTTCAGTCTTGACTGCCTCAATGTCAACTATGGAAGTCATATACAAAAACTCTATAAATAAAAGGTTTGGTTCAAGAAACATATAGTGAATATTGAAGAGGCTCTAAATTAAAGGGAATGTTATAAATAAATAACCTTGAGTCAAAGAATTGATTTTTTATCATCCTATAACTTATCCAAAATCTCTTGGATTTATAGACATCCCATCTTGAAATATTTACCTCATTTTTCTTTTTTTTAGGCTCAAATTTCTAATGTCTAGATTTTTCTACAAATATTTTTTGAGGGGAATCAATTATTAATAGATGGAAATAAACAAAGGATTGGAATAAAATAAGAATAGCATAGAACAATTTTAGAGAAGATAAAAGAGTTGAAAAATAATAATATGAGCGTTTAAATGGATGAACACAGGTCCAAAAAGTATGTGCTAAGAAACAATAGACACACGAGAGAAGATAGCTACAACTGTATAAAATATATGTCAAGCAACAACTCCAAAAAGACCATACACTGCAACATCTCTAGAGAGAGTTTATATTGCAACAATTATAGAGAGAGAGCATCTACAATAGCAAGCAAAACTTTTTGTTGATATATTGTAATCTATTTGTCAACATTTGTTGATATTGCATAATCTATTTGTAAACATTTTGTACAAGATTTCATATATAAATAAATGTGTTCTCTATGTTAGAGAGTTATCTCATATAATCTCCATTGACATTGTTTGTCTTATTTCCTAACAATTAAAGCACTAAGATAGTTTGTGCATGCTAATATAATATAGAATACAAGAGGTTATAATGTCTTTGTTACTTTTTAAAAAAAACACAATGGTCACTATATTCTCCTGAAATACTTTTTAATACCCTTGCTTATTTTTGTTCTGATTTTTAATACTTTTTAATAACAGTATGAACGCACCATACTTTTTTTTCTTCTAATTTTATATGCTTGTTTGTTAAGCTGTAAAGATTGGATGAATCATCCCAAGCTGCATCGAATGTTCATATGTGAATGGAAGGTTGAATTGTGCAGAGAGAGCCACTGATCATTTATTTTTGGCACCACCCAAATTATAGGCCAATCAATTTTGAAAACAAAATTTATGAAGCCCAATATGAAATAGGGATATAAACAAGAACTATCCACATAGGTTATAGAGACTAAAACCTTGCCATTGATCCATACGAGTATAACATAAAACTTTACCACAATTTAGAAAACCCGAATGATATTATACCACTGTTTACTTCAAAACTAACATGGGTGCTAAAACCAAACAGAGAGTTTATCAAGATAATGGTTGTTGAAATAGATTTACATAAATCAATTAACTCAAAACACAAACCTTTTTTCAAATAATTTAATTTTAACTTTGGTTGTGTTAAAGGAACTATGTTGACTTTATTTTGTAGTTGTTTAACATGAGAGTTTGTAGATTAATAGAAGTTCACATTTTTATGGGAACGTATATGGACAGTTCTAATGCTTTGTCATTACAACAATTGAGCATTCATCATTTGGTATATGAACAGGTGAAAAACATGTAGACATCTAGACATGTGTATTGTGAGCTTTCCTGCAACAAATGGACTTGTGATGATTTTCACAATAGTACATGTGTTGCAGGAAAGCTCAAAGTACTACTTAGGAAAATATGAATGTTCATCACCTATGCATATCAGAGTTGATCAAAGAAGGTATATGCATAGGTGAAAAACATGTAGATTTGACCAAGCAATACTGGGGGCTAGACCCAACAGCAAATGGAATTATCTCAAGGTGAAATTGAAATTTTTGAATTGAATTGAATTGAATTTTGAGACAACTCTAAAAGAAGTTGAAAGAAGTCAACTTGAGTAAAATAGGACACTAGTACATTTGACCTCATTTTTCTACCAAAATTTTTGACCATCAATTAAAAAAGTTTAGGTTGGTCCGATTATAGAAGGAAAACTTTCTTTTTTTTTAATCCATGCCCGTGTTGGTCGAAATCACCAATCAGGATGCCGTTGGTGACAAGCAGCAAAACGAGTGTAGATACTTAGTCAGATTATAGAAGGAAATTTTTTTTTTTTAATCCATGCCCATCCAGTCACAACTAATGGAACTAGCGTAAATAACAGAGCACTGAATATTGTAGTAGAATAAATTATAAAACAATACATTCCTTTTTCATCTTTTGAAAGATATTTCTTTTCAGTACAACTCTCTACAATGGAGAGAAAAAGAATAATATATTTATATATTCTTTCACCTTTGATCTGAAAACAAATCCTTTTCAAAAACTAAATATCATGTCTAACTATCACAAAGCAGTTTTAAAAAAAGAATGCCTTAACAAAATAATAACCATTTTCTATTCTAAGATAACCATAACAATGTCTTTTGTTATCTCCAATAAGTTTGAATAGTTTCTCTAACAAATAATCTTCAAGAACATTTACTGTTTTCAAATAATAATCCTGAAACTGTCACAATTTCATCCCTTACACAATGTGTTAACTTGTTAAGTAAACCCTCCATAAACACAACACTGGTTTACAAACTGAACAATGACTCGACACAGGGTTACATTACAATTAGTTCAAAGACTAACAGAATGTATCTTAACTATACTCCAAAAAAAACCTTACTCAAATTAGGGTTTGACATATAATCACAGACAAGAGAACTCAAAATGAGGTTTAAGATTTTAATGAAAAATAAACAATATGTATGAAGCCCAATATGAAATAGCTAGGGATATAAACAAGAACTATCCACACGAGTTACAGAGACTAAAACCTTGCCATTGATCCATACGGGTATAACACAAAACTTTACCACAATTTAGAAAACCTGAATGATATTATACCATTGTTTACTTCAAAACTAACATGGGTGCTAAAACCAAACAGACATTTTATCAAGATCATGGTTGCTGAAATAGATTTACATAAACCAATTAACTCAAAACACAAACCCTTTTTCGAATAATTTAATTTTAACTTTGGATGTGTTAAAGGAACTATGTTGACTTTATTTTGTAGTTGTTTAACATGAGAGTTTGTAGATTAATAGGATTTCACATTTTTATGGGAACGTATCATTCAAATAAGCATTAATGCCCATCTATATCTAGTGAGATGAGCATAACTCATGTACCTCATGCTAGTGTGCTTGGATTAGACTAGATATTATCCAATTGCCTATGAGGGTTGTCACTATTGTTAATTGGTGTAAAAGGAGGACCGCCTGTGTGTTATAGAACTTTATATAAATAATCATTATTTGGATAATTTCTAACCTAATGAAAAATAGTGTATACAAGGTATCCAAGCACACTAGCATGAGGTACATGAGTTATGTGCATCTCACTAGTTATAGATGAGAAACTATGGCACACTAGTATCTATGAACTCCTATTAATCTACAAACTCTCATGTTAAACAACTAAAAAATAAAGTCAACATAGTTCTGTTAGCACAACCAAAGTTAAAATTAAATTATCTCTATCCCTAAGATAAACTAAGTAGACTTCATATATTTTATGTCAAACTACTATTAAACTGGTTGTACCCTAGATGTTTAATAAAGAAGAAAACCCAAATTACTTTCATAGCCTACATACGGAAAAAAAAATTCCTTCACAAATGAGGGTGCTGACCACAAAACCAATATCCTTCTCCATATAAAAGGGGAAGTGTTCACACTCACTTTTAGGTCAGCAGTGTACAAAGAATATAATGCCAAAACAAGAGGAATAGATATTTTAACAAAGCTATTTTTGCTAGTCATGTCAATCAAATCTCCAGCGATGCAAAGATATGCAGCCAACAACCAAAAAAAATGTCTTCAACACTCTAATCCACACAATAATGGATTCTAGGATCGATTCTAGATCTATCCTCATGGTATTTCATCGGTGCACTGTGCAAGAATAGTCACTGTTGGTTGTGTTTCAACACACCAACTTCCTCTACACCCTTAGACACTCATGAATGGATTCAACTTGATAAAAAACAAACATTCTAACATACTCATTATGCATGAAAAGGAAACAATCTTAAATCCAATCTTTGCATCTATCTAATCTGACTGGTGTATACCCTGACTGTACAGGGATAGTCACGTCCAAAGGACCCAAAAATGCTTTCAAACCTACACAAAACTATTCATAACTCCAATTACATGCAACACCATACCCTAGAAATCATTTGGATCCATATCAACCATACAAATAAATGTTTTTCAATAGAATAGTCAGACTGTACCCTCATAGGCAGTGACTGGTAGATTACCAATGAATTTACATTTTCATTACTTGAAGGTAGTTTACATTCATTATTATGATCTGGAATTGATCATTAACTTGGTCCTCCCTCTTTTCTGCCTCTAACACATGCATCCAACCACAAATAAGCCTCTTCAAGGCCGGTTTTAACCACCAACTAACTAGAAGAGTCTATTGACAATTAGTTACTTATTAAGTTTGGTTGTCTAGTGATTCTTAGGCATTGTATTAAAGGCAAATAATAGTCGTGAAGAAGAAGTGTCAAATTTTTCAATCATGAAAGACAAAAAAAGACAACATGACATCCCACTACTAAGAATCAAATAAACAAGTGTCATGATGTATAATAGTGATAATGCAAGAAATTACAAGAGAAGGGGTGGTCATATCAAAAACCCAAGGAATTTGATGGTAGAAGAAATAATAATGAGGTTTAAGTCGATCATTGTGAAGATTTTGACTATGATAATATTTCATGTCATGGTCACAATACATGGAGGATAGCTTAAGGAATACAACAAAGGAACAGTCATGGTTGTTGCTGAATTATCAGTTGAGATGGCCTAAACAAGCATGTAGTCAATGATAGTAAACAACAACAAATTGTAGGGATATGACAGATCTATCAATGGACAAGTAATCAATGAAGGTGTGGTTATAAAAGACAAGAGCATACAAGAAATGGATGTTGTTATTGCAAAGGTTTCCATATTGACAGTTGAGTGACAAAGGATTTTTGAGGGAAGTCATTAAAAGAAGCATAGATGACAGTCTTCATATGGGTTAGAGTAGTCTTGTGAATATATAAAAGACTTAAGAAAATGTGACAAGGTTAGTCTTAAGTACAAGTGGAATTCAAGGGTAGTTAGTTAGATTATAAATAGATTCATTAAGAAAAAGAAGACATCCCAAAGCATGAGTAGAAATTCATAAAAAAATGTGGCATGATCAACATGAAGTGATACCACAGTCATGAGACTTTATGTTAGTGAGCATGCAAGCAACAAAGATAATGAAATATCATTAGCTATGCAAGGAGATGGTAAAAAATAGATGATATGCATGCTCTTATGTCACTATGCAAAGAACATAAATAATGTTGCAGGTCAGTTCAAAGGATAATGGTCACAAGGAGAGGTTCAAATTAAGATTCATAAGTGTAAGAATGCCAAACAAGTGACAATTCCATAGGTTCTTTTGAGAGGAATGTGATGTGTATCATACTAGGCAATTTTGCAATAACAAATACATTACTTTGTAGACTTCATGAAGTGTAATGTTGGTGACAGTGTCATAGAAATAAGATTCTTCATAGGTCAAGATGTCTAATGAATGGTCAGTAATGAGTAAGATATTAGAGGCATTCATGAGGGTGCACTCTTAAAAGATACAAAAATATGGCATATATGCCCTTTATTTTCTCCAATGCTATCCTAATAAGCCAAGCACTTTAAAATCATGTTTTTCACATGGTCTATATGTATAAAGACCAAGTTGGGATAGTTTAGAAGTCATGATTTTTTTTGGACAGAAACAAGCATCTAATGAGAAGATAAAAGATTTGGAAGATGTTTCATTGTAGCTTGAAGTTATTAATGAACATATGAATAAGCACGTTTACTTATATTTAGCATGTTGCCCGTCCATTATATCAATTTTCAGACATGTGATGATGTAGATAAATTTTCAATAATGTGATCAATAGTTAAACAACTTTTTCTTGGAAAAAGATAAAATTATGTGTAAACTAGAAAGAGGAATAATTACATAAAGATTCCCTAGCTTCATGTAATGTGAAGAACATAATAAGTACCTCATGAATGTAATAGCAGCAATGTATATAAACAGAGATCAAAATCTCAAACACTTATACAATGATAAAAAACATGCCAGCAAATACACAATACTTGATGCCCTGGCACATTTCTCACGGGCCCTAAGTAGATAACCAAAAAGTACCAATAGCATAGAAGCATAAAACAATGCCAGACAAATGCTTCCCAATCACTTGATCTTATGGAATGTGGTGGACTGTGGATTTGTCTCATTGATCACCTCAAGAATCTTTGCTAGAGTAAACATCTTTTGGAAGTACAAATCTGGTATTGTAGATGCCATCTACATAACTGGGAGTATAGGGAAAGATGATCAAAGTTGAGTGGTAGGAGCATCTATTACAAGCAAGGGATGGAACGGGGACAAACTCACATAAGTGTAAGAATTCTTAGGTGAAATCAAATCTAGAAGTGACCTGGTGGAAGTATAAGAGAGATATTGTCATGGAAGACATCTCTCTTTGTAAAGATTACTTGGATGAACAATTATATAAATGATAGTCCTTGGAATCATCATTTTATTTGATGGAATGCACTTCCAACTTAGATGCTATCTTCTGATGAATTTTATAAGGAATGTATGACTAGGCATCAGATCCGAACACTAAGAGATGAGAAATATTTGACTTTTCTTTCATCAAACCTTCATATGGAGTACACCCTTTGAGAACTCAAGTCACTATTTACTAGTTAGTTGATGATGGGTATGACATAGGCATCCAATTCTCCTTGTAACTTAACATCCACATACTTGACATGAATTATGCATCTAGCTATTTACATAATGGCATTGTGCTTTCTTCTAGTAAATATTGGAAAATGTCCTGATGGTCCTGGTAAGGACCATAGGACCAAATTCATGTAATAGGGAAACATGATGCATAGGTTGGTTAGTTAGGATTTTAGAGATTTTGATGATGTAATAAGGTCACAAAATGACCCATGCTAAAGTTATAGGTCTATAGGAGTTTATTTGAATATAGTTTTAAAAATTCAAATATTTAAATCCTAACGACTAGTGTCAATTAGAAGGGAAAGCTTGTTGAAAGGCTTAAATGCATTTGTAAACAAAGGGAACTAACTGGAATTGGTTGGAAAAAATTTCATACACCTTATATATCCTGGTCAAGGCATAAGGAAAGAACAGTACGGAGGAGGAAGCATTTTGTACAAACTATGTTGTTTGGAAACAATAAAAGTAACTAATATATGAAAATTTTCTTATGGTAGTTTTATTTTCTATATTTCATAGTTCTTGAATGGTTAATGAACATTAATAAGTGTCAATGGAAGCAATTTTCATGATTTAAGAAACTATTGTAGACTATTTTTTCTCTAAATTTGCTAACATCGTATTAAATCTAAGTTTTTCCTTAACTGTTTTGAGTTTGATGATGATCCCATGATCATTCCATGGATGTAAAGAATTGGTACTCATGTAATGATCATGTCGTAACATATATGATATGAAAATAATCTTAAATTTTAGAGGAGTTTTGAAGTTTGGTGATCACTATATGCATATTGGTTGAAGGAACACCAAAATTGGAGGCTAATGTATTGCAGTAGATAATCTACCATAAGGAGGGTACCTTTTTACAGTTGAAATAGTTAGTATATGTTGGATATATGGTGAACCAAAATTTTTTTGGTTGATATTGGGTTTAGAAGGAGTACATTGAGTAGGCCCTAGTTTAAGGAGGGTTTAGAGGACAATTTGGGCATTTTGTATGTAGGAATCCTATAGAAACAAATTTAATTGTATTTTCCTCTCATTATTAAATTGTGAAATGTATCAAATTTTACACTGTAACATGATGTGGTAATTCCTAAGGAATTGTTGAAACTCTTTGTTGACATACTTTCTTCCCTTGCTTGATCAAAGACATTTGAAATTTTTGAATGTCAGAAACACTCCATCCTTGCTTTTGATTTGGTAGAACCAAAGTAATTGAGAGCGGTCATTGAAGAAGGTGAGGAAAGGATTTATTAATTGGAGAGGCTTCTCAATGGATTTTTCCTATGATGTAGTCTTCTTAGACCCAGCTTGGAGGATTCTCACAAGAGATTCCTCTAATTGTGCTGTGAAATTCTCACATCAACCCATAGTCTACTTTAGGTTTTAAAGTTGTTTGTAAAAAAATGGGGGGATTTTTTTTGTGCTTCAGGTTTAGCATTCAGAAATTTAGGGTTTTGCAAGTTTTTGTTGAGTCACTAAGATTGAATCAAATGTATATAAACAGAGATCAAAATCTCAAACACTTATACAGTGATAAAAAATGTGCCAGTAAATACACAATACATGATGCCCTGGCACATTGCTCATGTGCCCTAAGTAGATAACCAACAAGTACCAATAGCATAGAAGCATAAAACAATGCCAGACAAATGCAGAGTAAGGAAATCCTTACAAGCGGTCCTCCTTTTACACCAAATAATAGTGGAAACCCTCACAGGCGGTCCTCCTTTACACCAAAATAATAGTGGCAACCCTCGCAGGCAGTCCTCCACCAAATAACAATGGAAACCCTCGCAGGTGGTCCTCCTTTTACACCAAATAACAGTGGCAAGCCTCGCATGCGGTCCTCCTAAAACTCTCACCAAATAATAGTTAAAACCCTCACAAGTGCTCCTCCTTCTCGCGCTCCAAGTTAAAACCAAATAATGAAATGAGATATGAAATCTTTTTTCTTTTTAAAGTTATGCCCGTGTTGGTCAAAATTTTGACCTACATGGTATTGGTCGAACTTTCGACCAACATAGCATGGATTAAAAAAAAAGAAATTTTTCCTTCTATAATCTGACCAACCTAAACCTTTATAATTGATGGTCAAAAATTTTGGTAGAAAAATGAGGTCAAATGTACTAGTGTCTTTTACAAAAACATAGACAACTTCATATCCTTCCTTAGTATCATTAGATTTATCATTAGTTACACCTTCCTCAACTAGGTATAAAGACTTATTTCCTTTCTCCTTAAAGTCTCTAAATATTCGGTGTCGGTTGTCTCTTTTTTCATCCTTATCATTCATGTCTTTGTTAGGACATCTAGATGCACTATGTCTATTATTAGTAGAACTGAAACATTTCAATGGTAACTTTTCTTTGTACTTTCCTTTACCTCTAGGTAGTCGGTTAGCCAACAGTGCTTCTAGTTCCTCTTGCACTTTTTCTTCATTCATAATACTATCATACTCATTTCCATATGAATTGTTTTGATTTTCTCTTTCTCTTCTTGATGGTCCAATGCTTATAGATGACTTGAAGGTAGTTTCAATGGTCGATAGACTATTATCATAGTTTTTAAGCTCAAATGCAGTCAGCTTACCGATTAGGGCTTCAAGAGTTACAATATTGTTTAGTATAGATCTTAATTCCTAAATTGTAGATACTCTAATAGCATACTTGGAATAAAGGGTTCTCAAGATTTTACTTACCACTTCTTCATTGGTCAATGATCTACTAGCACCTTTTATGACACTAACAACTTCATTTATTCTGCTACTATATTGTGCGATGTTCTCTTCATCTTTCATCCTCATTTCATCATAATTTCCTCTCAGACTGTCAAATTTAGTTTTTTGTAAATGTTGATCTCCTCCATAGACAAGTGTAAGCATGTCCCACATCTCTTTTAAATTAACACAATCCTTGATATCATTGAATTCATCATAGAGAGGGAAGAAGCAATCTCTATCATAACCGAGTTGTGTTCCTACTTTTCTCTCATTTGATCAACTGTCAAAGGTCTAGTGGGTGGTGGAGTGTAGTCATTATAAATTAGGTGTAGTGCAGAATCTCCAATCCTAGATAGATACAATCTCATTCTTGTTTTCCATGTAGAGAAACTTTCCTTGTTAAACTTAGGTACTTCTCTTCTATACATCTTCAAATATTTTACTCAAGTCTTTTAAACTTATCTCTTCAAAGTACTTAGATTTGATACCAATTGTTGGATTACGGAGAGGGGGAGTGAATCAATAATCCCTAATCACAAAGACCTTAAAAAAATTTCTCTGATTAACTCGGTGGAAGCTCGGTAGAAACATAGTTCACTATTTACCAACAACAGTAAATAAACTATAGGAATTAGTAAATCATTCACAACATGTAACACCAATATTTAACGTGGAAACCTAGCTTTGGAAAAAACCAATGTGGTAATTGTCACCCACTAAGAAAATACTCTTCTAAAGTACACCCAATTAAGAGCCGATCTGGTTAAAGATTATAATACACACTGTTAGGTGTGACCTGGTTAAGGGATTTATCTTAGATCTCTTATGATCTTCACCCTATTCGGAGTGGCCTTGTTAGAGGGATTTAAACACTCTTTATAATGTCACATTTTTCAAGGATGTTACAATAAGACTGTCAGGTCTACTTTGTTAAGAGATTTCTCTGTTACAAATGTTAGTAATTAATAGTAATAAAATTGACCTTTAGATTTGCAACTATCTTTTCTCACTCATATTCTTGTGCGCTCTTTTGTCTTCAGTTAAATTCTTCATTATCCACTGGCATCAACACTTCATCAAATCCTTCTTTTCCCACTCATAATCTCTTTGTTCTTCTCTACAATAGTCGATAACCCTTCAACTATTCAGTTTGCCAGCCATTTGTCCATACAAGATCATCATTTATATAGACAACTTTTTCCTCTTAATCTCATCTATTACGTTTTCCTTTAACCAATCTTGACCGTTCTATTCATTATACCTTGAAATTGAATCTCGATAACATGTTTTCTTTTCACCTAGGAACTTGAACTTTTCTAGAAACTTGTTCCATCTCCTTTTGTTGCTTAGATCTTGTCGTAGATCTTCACCTTAAATTTTCCTAAACGTAGATCGCTTGTAACTAAATCTCCTCATCATCATGATCATCCAGCTCATCATAGCTAATCATTAAATGTCGATTCAATCCTTATTTAATATCTTTTCCTCACTCGATGTTCTTTATTATAATTTCAGTTACATTGCTTGGGGCTTACCAGTCAACAATATGGAGAACATCAATCAATTGTGTAAGAGAAACACCAAGTTTAAGGGGGAATCTCTTGAAAAAGTGAAACAAAATCAAAATCTTCCTTATCTATTTGAATACAAAAACATACCTTATGATCAAATAGCTTTCCTTGTTATAGTTATTATCCATTACGCTAACTAATATCTTACAATTAGCTAAACTCTAAATCATTGTAAAATTAAAATAACTTCCTAAAAGAAAAATGAAATGATGATTAAACTTTGACATAAACTAAATACAAAAACCTTACTATATATATAAAAGATAAATACATAGCAAAAATATTCAAATAAATCTAAAAAAAATTGAAAATTTAAAAGAGAAAATAGAAAACAATGTCGAAGCTATAAAAACAAGGTTGCAGTGCAACATAGTTCTTGCTAAATGTTGGCAAAAATAATATCCAACAATTTTACCTATAAAAATTAGTTTAATTAGGATTATATTAATATATTATAATAATTATTCATATATTAATAAAAAAATATAATATAAAATTATTTAATAATTTTATTATATTAAATAATATAATATAATTTAGTTAAATAAAATATGCATATAATTTAATAATTATTCATATATTTAGAATTTAACATTAGTAGGAAAATAATTTATTAGTTTATTGATAAAATAATATAATATACAAAGTAGTATAATAGAATTAAAGTATGTTATTATTATAATCTAATATAATACCATAAATAATAAAATAAAAAATTATTTAATTAATAATATAAAAATAATAATATAAATATAGTATAAAATATAATATAATTGATATTAAATTATAATCTTAGAATATTTTATTTTAATTTAATAATGATATAAATATAATATACTATACTATAATAGAATAGAAAGATAATTTAATATTATAAATATTACTATTCATATTATATAATATAAAATATAGTTTATTAAGTAATAATGATACTGTATTTGAGAGCCAACTATAAAATATAACATTCATTTTTATTTTTCTTAATAAAATAGAACACAAATTATAATCTACCTTATAAAACACTTTCATATTTCCAGAAAAAGGGCTCTTATGGCTAAAAGTTTTTAGCCAATGAAATGACAGAAAATGAAGTTTACAAATATGTTTTGTTAAAAAAATTGCAACTCCACTTTAGTTAAGATAAATTATTTTGAAATAACCAAAATATCTTGCACTTGATTTGCTAAGAAATGAGTTATTAATAACCAATTAAGTTGAGTTGATGCCTATAGTTCTACGCTTGCGGCAGGAACTAATAAGATCCACCAATTTAAAAAACTACTTACCTAACCATTTGCAAATAATATCAGTCACACATACATACAATAAATCTTAGACTTAATACAATGGAACTTGTAAGTGCACAGAATTAAATAATCAAAAAATTAAATAGTTAAATAATAAAGCTGATAGAATTATTTAAGGCGCCCCCCAGGGGAATGTTTAGATTTTCTGGTGGTTGTCTTACGTCAGGAATATTTAAGCCGATGCGACTATCCTCCAACAAAATGTACCATTGACTACATTTGAAAAACCTGAAAATACAATAGATTTTTGCCAAATTTTCAGAATCTATTTTTCATGATCTGCAAATTTTAAATTGAAAACAACAATAAAATTTCGAAATAAAATAACTTGTTTTGGTAGATCTGAGAAAGAGAAAAAAAAATTTCTCTTATACATTTTTGTCAGGAAGATAGCCAGCGCTTATTTAAGCAGGCTTTAAAAAAAAAAAAGGTGAACAGTAAAACTCTGCAAACTCGCCAGTGCAAAACCATCTTAAACACGCGTCAAGATGAAAGCATGAACCATGAATGTTTGAAGGATTCCCGTCAGTGAATACACGTCTACCAAATGTGACTTGGAATTTGATTCTAAAAGCTCGTATCTTAGTTCAAATCCAACGCGGATGTCTATTACATTTATCAAAAAGCCAAATCTAATGGGCCTCGGAAATAGATGAAATTATGTTGAGGAGGAGCCTAAGAATAAGAATAAGAATAGTCAATGTCAAGTTTGAAGCTCGACTCTGCCTATTCCCAGGCTTCTGCTATTTCTCGCCTTTCCAAGGCTATATAGTACATGGTTTGTAAAGGAGAATCAATATTAGATTAGGATGGGGGAACCCATGAGGATTGGGAGAGGCCAAAGAAAGTGATTTGTAAAGGAGAATCAATATTAGATTAGGATCTTGCAAGTAGAAATCTGTTTAATTTGACTAGCACTCCAAGGTATTTGAAATTCCATTCCCATATTGAATTTTTTTGTTACAATCTCACATGGAAATGCCTCGAAGCTATACTTTTCTAAGCATATTGCAATGCGAGAATTGGCCCTGTTTTTGGCATGCCAAGATGGTGTAATACACAAGAGGAGGTTTCTGATGGATAGGAAAGAGCATAGTTTGGAGTTTATTGATCATACTACAATCGATGTTCAACTGCTCTGCATTCACACCAGTATGTTAATCCAAAAAATATCTTCATCATTTAGCTCCAATCTTCTTGCCAAAATTTCTTTGAATTCTTACCTATAATTTTCAATTTATACCATTCGTCTCGGCAACTTTGTTGCCATGTGTGTCTGGTTTAAAACTAGGCGTCGAAGTCCGCTTTAGATTTAAAAGATTTGTAATCCAAATACCTTATAAACTTGGCCAAATCCTCCTGCCCCAATTTTCATACTTGGATCAAAATTTGTAGGTGTTGAATCATTTTATACTACGACTCTTAAAGATTCTTTGCATTTCATGGAATTGTGAGAAATAACACTCTTTGAATCATTTTAAAATATGAATTTCATCAACTCCTGAGAAAACAACATTCTTTAAATCATTTTATGATACGAGTTCTATTATAAAGCTTCTTAAATTTCATCAATTCTGAAGAAAACAATATTCTTTAAATCAATTTACAATACGAGTCCTACTATAACGCTTCTTAAATTTCATCCATTTTTACAAAAACAACATTCTTTGAATCATTTTACAATACAAATTTGTGTAAAGATTCCTAAAAATTCATCAATTTGTGAGAAAATATAATTCTTTAAATTGTATTAGATTCTTTTAGCTCAACTATGTTATCCCATCTAATTTGAAACGAAGATTTCAGCGTAATGTCTAAATGTGTTTTGGAAATTCAATTAATTGTTAATTAGGTATTTAGATCTATGAATAATTATTTTGTGGCCTGCCAGAGTAACCAGTAATATGGATAGCTCTTTCTTTTGTAAGCAAAATTACAGAGCATTTGATTATTTTCATCTTCTCCAATATTCACCTTTCCCTCCACAACCAAAATGATGGAAGAAAAATAAGAGGGAAAACAAATCTTTATGGTGTGTAAGGATATTTTAGGACAAAAGGGTATGCCTAAAATCTAATGGTCAAGATAGTCAAAAATTAGTGTATGAGATTGGTTGTTCATTTAATATGGATTTTAAAATATTTAAAATATATTTAGTTTGACTTAGCTTGTTGGTATTAGCCCTATCCACCTCATTATCCCTATTTTTAATAAATTTGTGTGAAAAATTCTTTCGCTTTTTTTTTGTGTGTGTGAGTGAAAGAGAGAGAGAGGTGGTGAGGAAGAGAGAGGAAAATAGATAAAGATAGGTAGAAGGATAGGTAAAAATAGAGAGATATGGAGATTGATAATGAGAGATGGGGAGTAAGAGATTTAAAGATAGAGAGGAAGATGGAGAGGAAAGATAGAGATGACGAGATAGAGTTAGTTTTTAATTGTTGATTTTAAAAGGCTAGGTTGTGCATTTCATATAGGAAACGATAGTTAGAGGGGTAGAGAGATATAAGGATAGATAATGAAGGAGAGATAAAAAAGAGAGGGGGGAGTAAGTAAAATAAATAATAGAAAGATGAATATATATATATATAAATATAAATATATGGGTAAAAGTACGAACTTGTGTCGTAGTAGAGGACAACAGGCTTGTTTCAACCAAAAGGAGTTTTGGTTGGACCGCTTTCAGTCGATAATAGTTCAACAGAATATAAGTGGTGTCCACGTGGTGCTAGGTGGCATCGATGTGGTGCCAAAGTTTCAGTCGAACATGTTTCGGCCGAAATGGTGAAAAACTATATATTCTCAAAAAAATATTAAGTGACTCATTTGCACTGTAGCAACTTCTAGAGTTTGTGGAGTGATTTGGAGAACTTTGGCTAGACTTGGTAGGTTTTTTTATTTTTATTTTAAATTTTTTTAATGTATTTTCATGTTTTTAGATTGACATTATATATATATATATATATATATATATATATATATAGGATAATTTCTATTTATGTTAGATTATTAAAATTAATTAACATGCTTTATAATGTAATTTTTTTTGGTTAAATGACATATAGTTAACTTAGTCAACCTAGTTAATCTGATTAACCTTAATTAACACATAGTTAACTTAGTCAAACTTAGTTAACCTTACTTAACATAGTTATCACTACGTAACCATACTTGAAATCTAGTAGACCTAGTTAACCGTAGTTAACCTAGTTAACCGTAGTTAACCTAGTTAATCATAGTTAACCTAGTTAACCTTAGTTAACTTAGTCAAATGTAGTTAACCTACTTAACCTTAGTTATCTTATTCAAGTCTAGTTAACATAGCTAACCATAATTCAAACCTAGTCAAAATTACTTTTAACCCTAGTTAACTATACTTGAACAAACATAGTTAACCTAGTAAAACTTAGTTAACCTAATCAACCATACTTGAAACCTACTTAAAACTTAGTTAACCTAGTGAAATTTAGTTAACCTAGTTAGTTCCATACTTCAATCTTAGTTAACCTAGAATAACTAACCATGCATTTATGTTTTATTCATGCGAGTTGTATAAATGTGGTTTGTGTATGTACACACATGTATAAATATGCTTAAATTATAAATATTCATTTTTTTCATGTTTAGATTAATCTACATATTTAAATTTTGTTAATGTAAAGTGTAACAAACACTTTCAATCATTTGAAACATTAGAAAATTATTCCCATAAAATGTTACATAAAAACATAACTATACATAGTTCAGGTAGTTAACCATACTTCAAACCTAGTTAACCTTATTTTTAACCTAGTTTTAACATTAGTTAACCTATTCATTTAATTAATTAACCTAGTTAAGTTCCATGTACTTCAAACCTAGTTAATAGGTAGTCTTGAATACAATAGTTCCATACTTCAAATATCATTCATTTTTTTATCATATTTCTTAAATATATGTACTTATATTGTTCATATATATATAGTTTTCATAAAGTAGATGATCATAATGTACGTGTGCTTTAAATTAGATTGTTTTTTAAAATATTGTACATATTTGTATGCATGTATGTGTGTGTGTGTGTGTGTGTGTCTATATATATATATATATATATATATATATATATATATATATATATATATATATATATATATATATATATATATATATATATATATATATATATATATATTTATACACGCACGCACACCTATCTACATACTTTCACATACATTTTCTCTATCATACATGGCATTTGGTACTGGGACAACATCTATGTCATCAGGAGATGCTAATGTTCATAGGGGTAGTAGTGACCGCTCTACACGTAGATCTACCTCTTCTCGAGAGGATAGAGATAAGTTATTTGTAGATACTATTTCTAAATTGACTCATTCAATTGAGGTTCTCGATCATACCAATATTGAAACATCTACCACCCTCCCTAATAGGGAAAAGGTGAATAGTATTAGAGAGGAGATGGTTTGTATGATTCAGATAGTTGAAGATGAAGGACAGTGCGATGACAGTAGAAGAGGAAGGACAGAAAGAGGAAATATGGATAGTACGATGACAGTAGAAGAGGAAGGATAGGAAGAGGAAGAAAATATAGAAGAAAAATAGGAAGATAAAGAACAAGAGAAGGAGAAACAACAAGAGGAAAATCAGGAAGAAGAGACAGGAGCAGAAAAAGAAGAAGAGGCAAGAGTTGAGCCCAAACAAGAACATGACACCTCCTCCACCTTATTATTGGCAAGTATGGCCAAACCGGTAAGCACTGATGTGGAAAGAATGGATGAAGATGAAATCATGAGGTTATCCTTCATGACATTTTCTAAGGAAAAGAAAAGGTCAGAAAAAAAGGGGGATACGAAAGTTAAGGTGGTCGCTAGGGCAATAGAAACTGTAAATAAAATACTCCCTACACCTCTTACATTTCAAGGAAAGGATGATGCAGAGAACTTGAACTTGGCATTAGACAACTTTGAAAACCATTTTGAGTCACTGTTGAAGATTGCAGAGGATAAGGCTAAGAAGAGATACTTAGAAAAGAAGTTGAAGGAAGTTTTCCAATCTATCTCATGGGACTTAGGCATTCTGAAAGCAACCACAATTAAGGCCAAAAACTACGTGGCATAAGGAAGAAAACTCTATAGTTATTGCATCAATCCCAGTAGACACATAAAGAATATTGAAGATATCATAGCCAAGGACAGGACTGCATTGGACAACATAATGGACAATTGTGAAACCTCTTCACAAACTGTGTTGGAAATGGATAAGCAAACATCCAAGATTTTGGACAAAGTAAATGTCTTGGATACAGAGAAAGGGAGAGTAGTGGAAATATTTGTTTTGCTAAAGAGTTTAATCACTCCCAAGCCATTAATTCTTGAATCTCATCTCATAGAGATGGAGAAGATCATTAAGGGATCAATGACAAACTATGTACCCACTGAGCTAAAGGCAGCAGTGACTACATCTTATGCACTGAATGGACTGATCCATGTCAGTGAACTAATGATTAAGTCATGGAATAATGAAGTGAAGACCTTGGAAGACTCCTTCCAAGACATTCTAAATTTGGTGAGTAAGCACTAAGTCATATATGCTTAAGATTTTGAAGTTTTGTAAGTACCTTTTCCATTGATGTCAAAGGGGGAGAAGAAAAGAAGAGAAAAATGAGAAGAGGAGAAGAAGTAAATAAAAAAAAGAGAGAAAAAAAGAGAAAGAGAAAATTATATATAAAAAAAGAATATGTATATAGAGAAGTAGAAGGAAGATATTTTTTTGACAATTAGTCATTTTTCTCCAAGTGTTGCCATCAATGCCAAAGGGAGACAAAAGACAAAAGAAATAATAAGAGTTTCCCATACTCAAGTGTGGACGTAGAAATTTTTTTCCGAACCACAATAAATACTTGTGTTCTTGTGTTTTCTATTCTTATTGTTTTGCATTTTATGATTTGCACTTTCAGATAGTCTTCATAGATACTCCTAGACAATGCAATCAACATGCATAAAGCCGATATGCCTATGCAAAATGGGAGCTTTGGAATAGGGTATGGACATCTATCATAAGATAAACAACTAGAGAAAATTGGTCGAGTGATGTAGCTTCAATTGCCTCGGGAGACATGTATGCAAAAAGTGTAAGCTTATAATAGGTACATGAATTATTTGACATAACATGCCTTTAATAATAATGACCTCGTGGAATGCCTTGATTACTGAATATGAATAAAATGGATTTGTTCAAGGCTTAGAAACTTCCAATAAAATACAAGTTGGTAGCTATATGCTAGTTGAAAATATTTTTATAGCCCCTTCCTAGCTACACCACAAAATAAGTTTTCTTTGTTTGGAAAATGAATGGATCGCAATTCTACTAATCAGGATGCAATCAGTTAATACCATCACTAATACTCTTGAAGGAGACATGAAAAATGAGAATTCATAGATGATGCAAAACCAAGTGAAGAGTAGCCACCAACACAGATTTAGAATCCCCCATGAAGATGCCCTTCAGACATACTCTCTACACTTGGCTAAAACTTTAGTGAGAATCCTAAATACAAAGTCTAACTAAAGAAAAGAAAATGCTTCCTTTGACACCACCATTTCATATTCTGGGGCAAACCTTTATCAAATGATACAAGGACTAAATCCCTCTCTGCATGCACATTCCTCCATATTTTTTCTAGACGTAAAAAGTTCACTCTTTGAATGGAAATAATAAATGAAAACATATAGTTCAAGAAAACAGGACACCAAACAAAAAGATCCTTAACCTTTCTGCTCGAAATTAAAATGCATACAACGAGGAAAAAAGTTGATGGAAACATGCACACATTGTGTTTTTATTTAATCAGCTTGAACTGAATAATACCATAAGGAAAATTATTCATTTACAAATGTCACAGCGACCCCAACTCAGTCACATTCCCCTACTTAAAACTATTTCAAAAATATGTTGACAGACTTGTGTCCAAAGCAAAAAACCCCTAAAAAAAATCCTACCTACTTGTTTTATAAAACATGACAAAACATGTCAACCTCTTTCTAAAAATAAAATCCCTTATCTATTTCAATAGTCACAAGAAGCAAGGAATTTGCATTTTGCCTTTAAATTGGGGTGAATTTGAGAATATTAGACTTATTGGCTATCACTATTAAAACCAAATTTGCAATGAGAAAATCTTTGCAACTTTGACGCTTGCAATGAGAAAAGCTTTTGCACTCGACACTCTTTTAGGGCTCTGGAGGCAAGATTGGTCTCTATCCCCATATCTTGATTCTTTAATATATTTAAAAATAAAAAATAAAAATGATGAGCCGTAGAAATTTGAAAGATATTTCAAACTTAATTTCAAATCATGGAGAGTGGGTTTTAAAGGGAGGGGACAAACTTTAACAAAACTCACTCTTTTGCATGCTATTTTTATGGCATGAAAGAGGCATTTGCAGGGGCATTGAAGCAAGGAGAACAAAAATAAAAGCATTGGGTGGCGATAAGAAAATGAGAGGATTATCAAAGCAATAGGGGATAGAGATCAATCTTGTCTCCAAAGCCTTGAAAGAGCGTCCAGTGCAAAAGCTCTTCTTATTGCAAGCGTCAAAGTTGCAAAGCTTTTCTTATTGCAAATTAGGCTTTAATAGCGATAACTAGTAAGTCTAATCTTCTCAAATTTACCCCAATTTAAAGGCAAAATACAAATTGCTTGCTTCTTGTGAATATTGGAGTAGATAAAGGGGTTTTATTTTCAGAAAGAGGCTGACATGTTTTGTCATGTTTTATAAAACAAGTATGTAGGATTTTTTTTTTATATAGTTTTTTATATATTAAAGAATCGAGATATAGGTTATGAGAAATATTAGCATTTGATATATATTTTACTATTAGCATAACCATTACACCCCTCAAAGATGAAAGTGCGCAATATTTAGATTGAAAGTCAATGTCACATTTTTATTTTTTATTGGAGGGTTCAGACCTGTGAGGCAACCCAGCGAGGCACGAAGCCTGTGAGCTACGAACCAGCGAAGGCCACCTAGACATTTTAGGAACCCGATATGGGCCCACCCGTGCCTAAAACCTCTTCGGCTTAGAGCCAAGGACTAAGGAGCATCCACGCTGCCAAATTCACCTGGAGCATGATCCCAACCTCATCCCTTATGATGTCGGAGCCTTGCACTCGACAAGACTTGATCATGACTTGAGTTTTCAGCATAAGCACAAAAAATATTCTAGTCGTCCCTTGTAGAAGAAATATAAATTTGGAAATTGTTTTTGATAGATAAAAGCAGCAAGAGGGTGCTGGCCCGGGTACAAAGGGACTAGAGGCGCATTAACAACATATTAATGGCACTACTCATAAGCATTTCAAGAGTAGTTTAACAGTAGAAGAAACTAGGTCTAATTTGCCTCTATAAAAAACAAACACCACAGTACTTTTCAAAAAGATTAAACTAGAGTATCTGAAGCGAATAGTATCAATTAAGATAACAGTTATAAGCCACGTAGGGCTATACCAAGGACTAGGCAAAATAACCTTAAAATTGAAATCAAAACAGGGGAACTGAGGGCCATGCCCAGACAAAAATAAAAACCTCATGAGCACCAACAACTAGTTCTTTCCACCCAGATGTTTGGACATCAGGGTCCTAGCCCACTCCTCTTGCAGAAATAGGAATAGATCCTTATTGTCCTCATCTGTCTCCAGATTGCCGCCCGCCAATTTTTCCTACACAGTGCAGAGGGTCATAGTTGAAGCATACATGACCTTCAGTGCAAATTTGTTAGTCCTCATATAGTGAAGCTTCAGTTCCTGCAAGTCTTGCTTGATGTCAGCAATCTCTTTGTCCAAATCAGAAAACCTCAGCTTGAGGGTGCCTTTAAGACTATCTTTGCCAACCAAAACCCCATGATTGTGCTCAGTAGTGGGGGGCTTGTTCTGGTGATCATGGGGTAAATTCAGAGGTGGGGTAGGGTGGGGAGTCTCCATGGTTTGCTGAGGGTTGGGAGGGGGAGTGTTACCAGTCCTAATTGGACTCATGTGATCATCAGAAGAGCCTTTCATGGACTCAGTGGAGTGAGAATCTTTTTCAGATAGGGACTGCTCTCTCGAGACCACTTCCAATATTCTAGTTTTACACTGCTCCTTCGCAATTTTTTTAGACCTTCGACGACCCGAGCCACCCAAGTCCACCTCCAACTTGACCTGGCTCTCCAACAACCTCCATTTTTTGGGCTTCCATTCAATCTCAAGAGTACTGTCAGACTCCTTCTGATCTTTAGTCTCTAAAGATTCAAAGACATGAGACTCATCCTACTCTTCCTTCCTGTTGAAAGGATTTTTTACACATTTTTTGCGGGTTCTACCCTCTTTAGGAACAAGATCAGACTCTTGGATAACCTGGATGGAATGGGAGGTGGAGCGAGTGGGGTTTTCAGTTTTGGACGGGGAATCCTCTTGGCCTATCTCTTGGATACTCGGGGGGGTTGGGGCGCAGGGCAGATAGTCTTGTGGAAGTGGTAAATATAGAGGAGGAGGCCCTGATAGAGAATAGGGATTGATTTATCAGGGTTCTCTTTAATATCCAAAATATTACTTTCTATGGAATGCAGGAGATAGAAGGGAATGGAAATTAAGTCCTTATTTCTAATGTGATTGAGAAAAGGTAAGTGGTAGTAGTAGAACACCGTAAACTTACCTTTGAGGGTGAAATATTTCATCACAATGAGACAAAGCTTTGGCTAGAACTCCGGAAGCTCTTCACAGTTGAAACCCCCTTGCTTCTTGACAGGATTCTCTCCCTCCCTGAAGAACTGGTTGAGACTGGTAGGGTCAGGTGTCCGACTAGTCTTTTTATACTTTTTCCCTTCCATAGAGAGGCATGTCGCCTTAGCAATGACCTCCTCATTGATCTGGAAATGGATGCCACCAACTGAGACACTCCTATTATTCCATGACGAGATGAATTATTTGGATATCCGCTCATCATGCCCACCTTTCATGTGCTCCATAAAACCCCAAATATCGCTCTCTCTATAATAGTGGGTCACCAAAGGGTAGGAGGTGAAGGTCTCATCAATCTTGTCCGGTTCGATGTGAAGGGTGTTGCCTCCCATGTCAAAACTTTGCATCACTTGCATCAGAATATCCAGAGAACCAAAGGGCCGAGCTTCTTGACAGATAGTATAAAACCAATTGTTTTGGTTTGGCCATTTCGAGAGAAGGTTATACTCAAACGGTCGACCTTGGGTGAATTTTTGGGAGTCGGGCTCCGTACGACAATATCTAACAGATCTCCAGGTGCCATTATTAGAAATAACGCCAAGGATGCACTTAATGTCCTTGTGAATAGTAGTAATTTGGAATCACCACTATTTGTGTATGTGTGTGGGGAAAATGTAAGATTCACTCCTAAATCCAAATTCCCAAAGGAGAGATCCAATTTGATCAACCAAGAGGTTAATACACAATTGAATCAATCTATGAAGAATATGAAAGAAAGAATAAATCCTATACTTCCCTATAGTTGGATTAAGCTTGAAATCTGAAATAATTGAAGTGCAAATACTAACCTTGAATTAGGGCAGATCTGGAAAATGCTGAATTCTGGCTTCTGTATGAACTTTCTAAAGATTATGTCATGTGTTCTGGATGGGAAATGCCGAGGCGGACAAAACCCATAAATCTTTTCTCCAAATTCACACAGATCGACTTTGACCTTTTAAAAGGTCAAAGACCACATTATTTATTTGAAGTCCGATTTGGATTCTATTCATAGATTCTGAAAGATTGCCGAAAAGGGTATCCGAATTTGCTCTCAGATATGAGATTCCACACCTGTGCCTGCAAGAAAAATGGTTTTGTTGTTTGTTTGGAGGGTTTGCCTTGGTCAAACCCCGGTTTGGAATCAACCTTAATATTGAAATTGAAATTGAAATAGGAGAATGCTAGCAAGTAGTAGAAATGAATCTAACAATGAAGCTATGCAATTCAATAGATATGCTAATGTATCTGGAATGTAATCAAATATGTAGATATGAAAGCTTGAACATAACATTATCAAACCTCCATAGTTGTATGCTTGAAATCCACCTTGAGGAAACAATGATATGGATCTTGAAGATGAACAAAGGATCTTGAAGAAAGATCACACCACCATGGTGGCTAGATCTAGGGTTTGAATGATAGATCTTGAATGCTTGAGCCAAATCCCTTCAATAGCTTGAATGCTTGAATCCTTGATCTTCAATGGAGAACTTGGATGAAGAAGAAGACTTGAATACTTGAATGAATGCCTTGAGAACTTGAGAGCTTGATTGCTTGAGATGAGATGTGAATGTGATATGAAAATGAGAGAGGAAGGCCTCCTTTTATAGTGATCTAGGGCACACTCCTCTAGATGGGCCACCTTGAAGAATTAAATCCCAATTAGGTCCTTGATTAAATATCATTAAAGGATTTACCATTTCGAAGCCCGAAACAGCCGACCCGGAGGCGGAGAAACCATTTTCTCAAAAGCCAAATTAGCAGGAATTAACAATTTGAAATCCTGGCAGGAAGGGGTCAAGGTTGAGGTCGACCCTGACCTCAAACCCTAACTTGTCAGGATTTTGCAGAAAAGGTTCCCAAAGATGCTAGAAACTTGGAAATTGATGTCAGATCAGGACCCAGTGTCTGGAATAGACACAAAATCTTTTGAATGATATGATGAAGGACTAGGAGGTCTCATTTCTGAACCCTACCTAGAAAATGGAGCCATGGAAAGAGGAAAATCAGGAAAGTCCTTAAGACCTTAACCCCAATTGCACCTAGAATGCAGAAATCAAGTGCAGAGAAGAAGTGGAAGACAAGGGAGAATGCAAAGATGCCAATCATGACCCTAAACCACTTACTTGGAGGACTAAATGCTCTTAACATGGAAGTGCTTCCATTTTAAGATGATACACCTTGTTAGCCAAGTAAGCTCGCCGATTCAAACAACTATTTCTCCACACGCTAGAAATGCAATTATTATTCTTTATAGGGTTTTGGGTATTCCTTTTCATAATCACAAAAATCACCAGATTACGCCAGCATGTGATCAAGGTGGGATTCGTAATAAATATGACAACTTGACTCATTTAAATATCAGTGGTAATATTCATTTCCCCTCTAATGAGTTGCTGAGTCATCTTAGGAAGTTCGCTGACCATCCTCCAATTGTTAAGTTTGGTTTGCTTTAGGCTAATAGCTGCCATCGAGTCAGCCACCGAATTCCCCTCTTTGTATGTGTGGCCAATTGTCATGCATTGGAAGTTGTTGAGAAGCTCACGGATCTCTAGCAAAATGGATCTAACCCGCCATCCCCCATAGCTCCTCTTTTGATAGGCTCCACCACCACTTTGGAATCCCCCTCGATTTCCAGCAATCTAATGTTAATTTGGGTTGCAAAATTAATCCCCCATAGAAGATCCATTCCCCCCACTTGGTTAACAGTGCAATTTTTGAGCGGCCTAGCATAAGCCAAAAGGCAAGTGCCTTTATGGTCTCTCAGCACACCTCCCCCACCCTGAGCAGTGTTATTAGCTGCCCCATCGAAGTTTAATTTGGTCCATCCTCTAAGTGGGGCAACTCATCTAGTAGCTTTTCTAGCCATCAGCTTAGCATCATTGAACCTAGAGAACCCAGCCATCAGGTTCCAATTTTCATCTATTTTGACTTCCCAGGCAGAGGGGGGTATAGAGGGAAGCTTCCACTTAGCCGCATTGGCATTCTCACAAAATATCTTGGTACCAATATAGAGACAACTCTCGGACTGATTACTAGCCCCCCTAAATATCCTGTTGTTCCTTTCCTTCCAAATAGTCCAACAGATGTGTGGGGGTAGCATTCGCCAAAGGAGTTGGAGAAGGGGGTGATTAGAGGGAGATCTCCAGTTAGTAAATTGATGCACATCACTACCCATAGCCCACAAGATACCCAACTTGCTAAGGACCTCTTGCCAGATGCTAGTAGCATAGTCACAGTGTATAAATAGGTGGTTCACCATTTCCTCCTTTTTACATAGGACACACATGTTCACCATGGAGAAGCCCCTCTTTATAATATTATCCTGGGTTAGGACTTTACCATGCATAAGTGCCCACCAGAAGAAATTGATTTTCGGTGTGAGCTGAGGGATCCACACCTTCTTCCAATCCCCCAGGTTATTCTCTTCTTTTAGAAGCAGGTTGTAAGTAGATTTTATCGAGAAGGTACCAGCTTGGGTAGGGGCCTAGACTATGGAGTCTTGGGCACCCAACCCCGAGATTCTGACATCAGTCAAGGTTTCCATGAGCTCCTTGGCCAAATATTGAAGGTCCGGTCTATCTCTTACCAGATTAGATATATCTTTCGAGTTCCTGCCCACGATTTAGTTGGAGGTTATGTTACCAAGGACAAGTTTGAGGTAGTCCATAAGAGGTTTGAATCTAAAGCCCAGGTTAGGATAGTTCAGGATCCAATAGTCATTCTAGAATCTGATGGATCTCCCATTTCCAAGCTACCAGAGAGCTCCTTTAGATAGAAAGGTCTTGCATTTACAGATGTTCGCCCAGAGTTTGGATCCACTGGGGAGGTTACTATCATGGTACATCCTTCTGTAGGGATGTCTTTGGAGGTACTTAGCTTCCATTATTTTGCACCAATCCGCTTTTCCTTCTATGAGTTTCCAGGCTACTTTCGTGGTAAGGGCTCTATTCATCAAGCCAATTCTCCTTAGGCCCAGGCCACCTAGTCTTTTCAGGAGGCAGACAGTGTCCCAATTGACTAGAGATATCCTCTTTTTCTCTTCAGAACCAGCCCACAAGAAAGTTCTCTAAATTCTTTCAAGTTTGTCCGCCATGTTGCTTTTGATCTTGAAGAGGGATAGGAAGTAAACCGGGATCCCTTGGAGAGTGGAGGCCACCAGCTGAAGTTTACCAGCACTGCTTAGAATCTTCCCTTTCCATCCAGCGAGTTTCCTCTGGGTTCTTTCTAGGATAGAGTTCCAGAAGTCCTGGGACACCTCTTTAACCATGAGGGGGAGGCCAAGGTAGGTAGAAGGGAGCGAAGCCAACAGACAACCCAAAATTTGAAGCACCCTATTTTGTATCTCCATGGGGGTATTGAAGAAGAACAACCGGCTTTTTTGATAGTTAATACAATGTCCAGAAGCCCAAGCATAATTTTCCAGAATTTGTTTCCACTGTCTGGCCTCAATCATTGAGGAATACCCAAAGAGGATGGTGTCATCCACAAACTGCTCTAACACAACCTGATGAAGAGTAGAAGCAGGTTTGACGCCTTTTATTCTTCCCATGGAGGAAAGCATAGTCAAATTTCTACTAAGAACATCAGCCACCATAATAAAAAGGTAGGGGGAGAGAGGGTCTCCCTATCTGAGACCCTTTTCAGGTTTAAAGAGGCCATCAAGGGTGCCATTGACAAGCACAAAGAAGCTAACAGTTTGGGTACATTCTTGTATAATCTGAACAACCTTCTCATTAAAGCCCATTTTAGCGAGAATTTTAAGTAGGAATGACCAATTAACTTTGTCATAAGCTTTAGAGATATCTAGTTTAAAGGTCATACCTGGGACCTTGCTCTTGTTCATAGAGTGGATGATTTCCTGAGTGGCTACGGCCGCATCGAGGATCTGTTGTCCTAGCACAAAACCTTTCTAAGTAGTGCTGATAATCTTATGCAGAAGAGGCTTCATTCTACCGACTAGGATCTTAGTAAGGATCTTGTAGAAAGTGCTGCAGAGGCTGATTGGCCTGAAATCCAGCATAGATGTGGGGTTGTCATGCTTTGGGACAAGCACAATAAAGGTTTTATTATGTTGTTTGAGGAGACGCCCTGTCCTGAAGAAATCTCTGGCAGCACAGATAACATCAGTTCCCATGATGTCCCAATACTCCTGAAATAACGCTGAGGGAAAGCCGTCAGGACCCGGGGCTTTGTAAGCTCCCATAGCAAAGACCGCATTCTTGACCTCCTCATCAAAAACACACTTCGTCAGTTGGTCATTATCACTGTGAGTTATAGCGCTTTGGATGTGGTCCAGGAGTTGATTTTGGATAATGTTCGGGCACATTTGTCCCTCATTTGAGTACAGCCCTTTAAAGTAATTTGTCGCAACCTAATTGATTTTGTCCTTCTTCGTCACTTCATTACCTCCCTCATCCTTAATAGCAATGATGGTATTTCTTCTTTTATGGTTGCTGGCAGACCTCTGGAAGAAAGCCATGTTCCTGTCCCCTTCAGCAAGCCACTGGATTCTGGATCGTTGCTTCCAGTAGATTTCCTCTTTTTTCAGAGTTTCCTGCCATTTGTGTTGAGTCAACTCCTCCTCCACCTGTATCTAGGGCGGGTGGCTTCCAGAAGCCAATTGGGCTTGGAGGGACCCTAAAGTTTCAGTCAGCTCCTTTTTCTCTTTTTGGAAATCACCAAAGTTATGTTTGCTCCAGCCTTTAACCTCCCTTCTAATAATTTCCAACTTTTGGGCAATTCTAAAAATGACAGTGCCTTTGATGTTAGTGGCCCACCAGATCTTCACTTGATCTCTAAAGGACGGGTGAGAACACCACATGATTTCGAATTTGAAGGGAGCCGGACCAATCTTAGGGGAGTCATGCCAACAAAGAAGGAGGGGGTTATGATCGGAGGTAGTTCTAGGGAGGGAGGTCAGGTAGAATTCAGACATAGGTCTCACGAAGAGGTGGCAAGGAAATGGTTGAGCTGCACCTGGATGAGATGGGGTCCCTTCCTATTGTTGGTCCAAGTGAAGGGGTTCCCTTTTAGAGTGATGTCAAGAAGACCGGTGGAAGAAATAAAATCTGCCAACTCCCCCATGCTATCAGAGTAATCCATTAATCCACCACACTTTTCCAAGGGATAAAGAGGGGTGTTGAAGTCGTCGGCCAACAGATAATTCGCAGAAGTGTCCTGATCTATCCAAAGGGATAGCTCAGACCAAAGGGAGGCCCTACCAGATCGGGTATTAGGGGCATAAATATTGAAAGTGATCATCCACTCAAGCCCATCCTTCCTGAAGGTAACAATAAGGAAGTTTGGAGAGGAGGAAACCTGATGGCCAGTTATCTTATTGGGGTTCCAGAGCGTAGCAATGCCTCTGGAAGCACCCGTAGCTTCAGAGTAAAGGAACGCAACACCCAACCAAAGATTGGATGCCAGGGTGGCAAAATTACTAGCAGACATCTTAACTTCTTGGATGAGCAGAACATCCAGCTTATGATAAAAAATGTAGTGTTTAACAACACTTTGTTTGGGGGAGCTGTTCAAACCCCTAACATTCCAAGAAAGGCAAATCATTTCTTACTTTTAAAACTAGATTCCAGGGTTTACTGCTTATCTGCTGCAACATCCCTTGTGGTCCCTCTCGATCTCCTTGCATGATCTGATGGCCTTCCCCTGGGTGTTTCCATTCCCACATCAGCCTTCTTGGGCTTGGTTTTCTTTTTCTACGTTTTCCATTCCCCCTCATCTTCCTCCACACCGCAAGCATCGAGGGAGCTGGAAGAGTTCTTTCTCACAATCTGTGGGGGAGGTTTAGGATCAGATTTTGGGGATTTTAGTTCCAGAGCTACCACAATGGCAGGGTGTTCCACCTCAGTATGGCTAATCTTCCTCCTCTCCGAGGGGGTCATCGGAGGGTTCTTTAGTGGCTCCACCACAAGCTGGAGGATGGGTTCCTCTGTAGGCAGAGATTCTGGAGAGCCGAGAACAGAGTTCTCCACTTCGTTCTCCGGAGGGGGAGAGAACTCACCTTCCTCAAGCACCAGATTTTCCTTTGCTGGGTTTTCCGTCTCATTAGCCACCAAGGGTGGGCTAGTCTCCCCCTTTTCCACTTCTTCTGTCAAGGGGGGAACCTCAGTCGTTCCTTTATCCTTGTTCCCTTTTTTGGTTCCCGACTGGGAGGTCTTGCAAGTGTCACTAGAGTGACCTCTATTATCACAGTTCTGGCAGAACAGGGTAGTTCTCATACACCAGCACTTGGGTCCATCTGCCCAGTTTAGATTTCAAAATGACAAAGTTGGGTAGAGTTTTGTTCATGGTGACGTTCACACAGAACCTAGCAAAAACTAGTCTGGATTTAGAGTGGGTCACCTGGTCAGTAGTGATAAATGTGCCGAAGGAGTCACCTATCCATCATAAAACTTGCTCATCCCAATATTCAAGTGGGAGGCCAGGGAGGCAGACCCAAATCGGGGCCATTCTGGTCAATTCCGTCGCCGGGTTGAACCCAGGTTTCCATTTTGCAAGGGCCAGGAAGTGCTTCCCATAGGCCCACGATCTCGACAGAACAAAGGTCAGATCCTCAAGGGTGGTAAATTTAAACAGAAAAAGCCCACCCGACATAGCAGATACAAGGACATAACCTTTGATATTCCACTGGTTTGACACCCATTTTCGAACCATTTCGATGGTAGGTCAAAAGTTAAAGAATCGGCCTACCAGGGCCAACTGGAAATCCGCCATCGTTCTATTCACCACGGAATTCGGAAGTGAAAGTTCAGCACCTTCCTCAGTCAGGACAAAGTCCACCAAGAGAGTCTCCAGAGATTGTTGAGCTTCTTTGATAAGGGCCCCTTTCCAGTTGGGTTTTGGTGGGGAAAAGGGGGCGTCGGCAGAAGAGGACGCTTTTTGGGTCTCCACCGTTGACTCAACTGTTGGGCCTGTGACAGAGGTATTCACGGGAGCAGCATAGGGTCCATTAGGACCAGTAGGGGGATCAGCCAAGGGGCAGATTCTCCCCCAGGGGAGGTGGGCATGGGAGCCTGCAGTTTGAAAAGCGAGCTTGGGCGGGAAGTTGCAAAGGAAATTGTTAAGCTTAAATAAAAATATTCTAGTCGTCCCTTGTAGAAGAAATATAAACTTGGAAATTGTTAAGCTTAAATTTAAATGATTTAAAAGTCCATGGGAAAACGGGGAACTGCGTGGGCGTGCGTGTTTAGGTTTAGGAAAGTGACTGATGGCGCTTGTTTTAAAGAAATTCAAAATCCCAATCATCATTCACCAATTCAAACGACTCAGTCAACGTACATATGCTATTCAGTCGCTTTCAAATATTTGATACTGTCTCTTTCCACCCCTACAATAGCATTGGGCAGATGCAAAAACTAGGCTGTACTGCACTCCGCCTCTGCTTTATTTCTACAAACACACAGACAGACGTGCGCCTCGATGGGTGGACGGACCTCCCTCCCTCCCTCGCTCCCTCCCATTCAAATCCTCCTTCCACTCATCTGCATTATTCATATAGTGGACAAATAAGAAGATCTGAAATGGAAATCAAACATCTTCTGAGATAATGCATAGGTTAATACCTAAACCTGAAATATGTATTCTTTAGGGTGCCCCTGTTTTGCAGAGATGGAGTAATCAATGGCAAGCGAGCGTAAAATGCAGAAATCTCTTTCAAAATTGTTGCAGGAGCAGGAGCAGGAGCAGGAGGAGCCTTTGGTGTTTTCAAAGAAAAGACAACAGTATCAGTATCATGATCATTATCATTATCAGTTGAGGTCATCCCCTTTGAAGGGGAAAAGCACAACAACACTGAGGGAAGCGGCCACCAGGATTCTGGAGCCCAGATTGCATTCCTGTAGCCGCCCTCGCCCTCGCCCCGTAACTGTTCGTTATCTTGTTCATTTGGATCGTATGGCTAATATTAAAAGAAGTAAACGGTTGAGAAAATCAGAGGTGGAATATGTGGATGAGCAGGGTGAGGGTAAGAAGACATCCACTGCTTGGCAAAAGGCGGCAGAAGCCCTACTCAACGCCTTCGGGTTGTCTCCCGCTGTTGAAACCGCCAGACTTTTTTGCTTCCAGAAGAACAGGGGAGGCGGAGCAACAGGGGAAACAGGGCAGAGGAAGAACAAGTATAATCTACTCAAGTCTATTTTGAGAAGGGTAGGCCCGTCAAAGGATTGCATCAAAGATGCATCAGGCATCCACAGGGACACTGTTTCAGAGGATTTCTCAAATGCTGGGAGAACTTTGAGCAGGCCGGAAATGCAAGGAAGTGACCAAGGCAGACTTAGAATTTATGACATTGTGAGGTGGAATTCATTCGAAGAATCACAGTTTCTTGATATCTATGCGGCTCATTCAAGGACCAACTCGTTGAGAGAAAAGGAAAGCCGTGCAGATTTTATTAGCAGTACCTGTTTTTCTTCAATGGAAACCCAGGAAAGGAAGGACTGTGGGAGAGGAAATGTAGAAGATTGGCTAGAGGATTTATCCTTTAGCAGTAGCAGCACTACATGGCTAGAATCGAGCCTTGACAGTGACTGTGGATCGAACTATACTGGTCGAAGCAGCAGCTCTGATTGTAGTGAGCTTAACGGAAGCGATCCCGATTCTGACCCTTGCAATTTAGAGGAATCCTATTTTTCCCCGGAGATCTATGAAAATGGGGGAGCTGGTGATTTTTATCACAATCCGAGATCTGCAGCGAATATGATCTCAACAAAGCCCCAAATGTGTGATGCTGTCTGTAATCGGTATGTAGGATCTGTCACTTGTATTCAAAAAGATTATACGCCTGCTTCGTCGGCTCTCATTACGATTCCTCTCAATTTCATGACGGAGATTGATGAGGTGACTTCAGCTGATGATGTTAAATCAAACTCCTCAGATATTGAGGTAAATCTTTTTTGCTCTTCCTTCAATTTCCATGACAAGATCCTGCGATTTGCACCTTCTCTCAAACCCTAATGTTCCTAGTATCTACTCAACAATACTAAAATGATCTAAATTTTAAAACCCTAAATTTCAGTTTTCTAAAATATTAAAATGTGCCCTTGTCAAGAGACTTTGGACAAAAAGAAAAGAAAAACTAGTGCAGCCTGCTTTCTGTCCATTTTGTCTAGAAATATCTGATTAAGGTTTGCATGTCTGTTATTGATCAAGTTTGACTGGTTTTATGATGAAAAGGAGAAGGAATGCGCTCCCTACATGAATGGAAGGGTTTCGGAGAGAGGTAGCAAGGTAAGCAGTGAGAATGCGAATGAGAATGAGAATTCAGAAGAGGAAGAGGATGCGGAACAACAAAGTCCAATTTCTGTTCTGGACTCATCCGGCTTTGAACAGAGCTTAGCAACCATCCAGAGTCCGTTTCTGCCCTCTATTTTTGTCAATGAAAACCCGTTTCTTTCCACTTTCCTAGTCTAAGCAAGTTTGTTGTTTTTCTGCTATGTTTTGATTGAGATAAGTGTGTTTTCAATTTCATGATAGCAGAGGCTAGAAAACATGTGGTTCGGAAGATATGCGAGTACGAGCAGCTTGCTCAAATGAATCCGGTTGTCTTGCAAAGGAAAATGTGTACGAGTAGTAGTAGTAGTAGATGGGCCTGGGAAGAGATTCAGGGTGAGGGTGAGGGTGAGGGTGATACAGAGAAGCTGGTGGAGATGGAGTTGATGAGCGGAAGAGAAGAATGGAAGAGCTTCAGAGTGGAAAGGGAAGAAATAGGGATGAAAATTGAAGTAGCAATTTACCGAGTGCTGCTGGAGGAGCTTCTCCTCGATCTTCTTGCATTACACTCCTTCTGAAGCTCTGGAAAGAGTTGGCATGAAAGCGCCTGCTGTCTGTCATAGATTAATATAAAAATAAATAACATGAAAAGGGCACCATCTCGTGCCATTTCTAGAGTAGCATGAATTTTTAGATTGGTATATCTGCTTGTTCCACAATTCCTCATAATGTATCTTTATAGAATATTATCGTATTGGTCAATTTTTCTAAATATGAAAAAGGCACACCTAGTGTCATTCAAGACTAATTTGAATCAGCGCATTTTAACTAGAGATAGAAACAGTTATACTTTGTTGTTCAACAATTCACTATAATGTATACTTATAAAATATTATCGTATTAGGTCTAATTTATATAATATGAATGGGATATCATGTATATTATTATAAAAGTAATACTAATTTTGAGTCATTTTGTTTCAACTAGAAGTAGAGATGATTATATTTTGTTGTTAGCAATTTAAAACAAATCTATCTTATAGAATTTTATCATGTTAGGTCTGATTTTTTAATCATTTGTCACATTGTTTTTGAGGACAAGATAAATCACCTCACATAACTGTTAGGAAAAAATATTAGATATTTTTCATAATGCTTTAAAATAAATTACATAAAATAAAAGTTGGATTATCTTGAGTATATATTGAAATTGTTAAAATTGAAGAATCTACATGTTAGAGTTTTAGAAATTGAGCAAAGAAATGATTTAGAACTTGCAAATTGATTACTATTTGTTTCGATTCAAATCTACATTGATACAAGTGATCTCTAAACACAAACCTATATCTACATGAAAATGAATTATTGTGTAGAGAAAAAATTATGACCAATAAAATGAAGTGCCTAAAATCTAATAAATAGGTTTTTCTTCCCTAGATAAAACACCATTTAAGAATTTGCAAATCAGGGGTGTGTTCTCCTCAGTCTAGCCCCTTGGAGGATTGATTCAATGGATTTTAAACAATGATAAAAGATAAGAAGAAAATGTGTAATATGTCCAAGGTGATGCATTTTGATGCATGCTTTGTTAAATGCAATTAAATTCCTCAATGATGCTTCTACAATGATGTGTAAGTTAATGATGGCATGCCACATTAACTCAAGTAAATGAGTGAAGACTCTTTAAATACAACAGATGGTACTTTAACTGACACAAACATGCACTCATTTGATTTCTCGTGAGTAGTGAAAAGTTGACAAGGTCTAAACATGAATTTAGATGTTTGAGGTCCAAATCCATGACCATTGAATGACTTGGGTCAACTCTACACTTAGGAATTCAATAGAAATTCAACCCAATCTAGTGAATGAAATATCTAAAAATCGAGATACGTTTTTAAGGATGAATGATGATGGATCAAGATAGAATAATGTCATGAGCCAAATTTCATGTAAGAATACAAAACTCATTGACTTGTCATCACAAAAAAAGACATGTCAATGAAATACACAACTCTTAGACTTGTCATCACAAAAAAATGCACTTTTAATTAAATTGGGCCAAAAAGCTAAGGCTTTTAAAAGTACACCAAGCTACAATTTTCTCCATTACAATCTCCCTATTTTAATTGAAATACAAACTACTTTAATGATGTATTTCAAAATAAAATAAACAACCAATATTGAAACTAAGTACTATCTAGATAATCAAGAGATACAAATATGCTTACATAATATAGATAAATATTGTTCCAGCTTTTAACCCCTTTTTGTCCCTCATTTCTATTGACTTACCCTTCTATAGAGGTAATTAAAATAATGCCATAATGAATGCACAATTACCATAGTACTAGCTAAATGATCACAATAGTTGTGAATTATTGGAGTAGCTACATCACCATTGCAAGGGATGGTGACTTTGTTGTGATAGTTCAAAAATTACCTCCAATGGAGAACTAGTAGTTTTTCCAAAGCTAGTGAGACGTAGTCCAAGTGAATAAAAATAATAGAACAAATGTAGAATAAATGGGACTAGGACACACGTGAATAAAGAAAAACAAGGCTACAAATACCATATAGGCATCATAATTAGTTGTTGATTTTATGCCATAATTGTGCTACAAGTGGCATCACTCATCGTTAGACTACATACAAAATTGGTACTTACAATTATAGGTACTACACATTGATGCACCTTCTTCTAATTTGTAGGTTTTTGGTGGTGTAGTAAAAGGGACGATGATGCAAGAATGGTCAACCATGGTGATCCTACAATGATGAGTTACACTTTTTGGCTAGAGTTGACATTAAAATGAACAATTCAAAAAAAATCTCCACATTTTGACACCTATTACTACTAAACCATTAGTAATTTGTAGATGATGCAAACTAGTGATTTGTGACATTTTGTTTGTAGATTCTAAATATTTTTTTGAAATAATTTGTATTAATTTTTCTATCTCCTGTAATAGGTAGTTTTAAAAAGTGAACACCATTTTTAAAGAGTGGTGTGCAGTATTTAACATATGACTTTATTTGTAAAAGAGATAAAGTGTGATTCTTTCAAATTTAGGTTTGTAACATCGATATCTTATGATTGCAATTTGTTTTTATACAATAAAAAAAAGGAGGCAAGATACCCAAGGGATTTGTCCACCTTTTCTAATGCACAATCAGAAGGAAGATGATCCAATAGGCTCAATTATGGCTTAAGCGCTAAATGAGTGCAATAATATTTCATGATTAGTGATTAAGAATGAAATGGATTTAGACAAAATGATCTAATGGTGCAAGATAAAATACTAAAATAAGTCAAATGAAGAAATTTCAAAAAAGATAGAATGACGAAAAGTAGACAAGAAGCTATCATGACCTAAAATGGCTGAAACTAATAAGTAGTACTGACTTGGGATTTGAATATGAAGGTGTTCTGACAGGTACAAAACACCTTGGAAATTTTTTTCCTGGGAATAAGAAGCTTGGGGCATTTTGTTCCCAAGGGTTCTATCTGAGACTTTAACATTCAATCCCATAGATCCCAAACATTCTATATTTGGTCCTAACAACTACTCCAATTGTACCCGCACATAGAAAAATAGGGAAAAAGTTATGGAAAGGGGTTTGCATTGATCAAACCCCTATTTAGGAATCAACCTTGAAAATGAAATGAAACTGAATAAAGAGAAGTAAACACGAGGTAAATATTAGATCCACCTTGCCAATATCTTCATGAATGGACATTAAGATCACACATATTCATGAAGATACTTGAATGTTGCTTGAATTATATTTGTTGACCTTGAAATGTAGAAATTAAAATAGAACATTTGCCATATTTCTCATGAATATTGCAAATATCATCTTCCTTGCAACATAAAACCTTATATATCAACCTTTGTAATAGAAGTAGCCATTTGAATGTTTCCTTTTTAGGCTCAACATTGTTAATCCACATGTCATTAAGTATATCCTTCCCTTTATTGTTAACAAACTGATATGCCACTTTTATTGAGATGAGCATAAATAGGGTCATTATTGCACAAAAAAGTGTAGATAATTTTGGAGGATCAATAATCACAGATTTAGGCTCTCCTTGATAAGGAAGCACCCTTGAAGGAAAATGATTCTTACATAGAACAACACATGCCCCACTTCTGGCCATGAAACTCTTGTGTGTACGTTGTACCCCTAGTTAGACACACCTTGTTTTACCTTTCTACAAATGCCTCAATGCTAGTTGGTGACCCTAACCTTCACTCCCATCCCCCCCTCTCTCTCATTAGAATTATAGAAAGATGTGTACTAAGAGGGGAGGGGTGAATCAATACCCTTAAAAAATTTTCAAACTGAATCCTTGTAAACATGTATATCATTAACTGACTGTATCATTTTCATTCAACATACATCAATAACATAATTGAAATGTAAACGCATGTAATCTAATCAAGTATGTAAACATAAAACTTCATACACATAACACATGTATTTTGGTATCGCAAAAACCCTTGTTAGAAGGTAAAACCTGTGGTGGGGATGACACCCACAAAGCTTCACTACTACAGTAAAAAAGTTTCTAGTTAAGGCTACAAAGATTTTGATCACTTCTGGTGATCTTACCTTGTTAGGAGTAATAATAAGATCAACTAGATCTACCTGGTTAGAGAATTTTAGCAACACAATTAAGTGTGCACTCGGTTAAGAGATCTACAAAAGAATCGTTAAGTTCAATTTGTTAAGAGATTTAAGGTCTGCTACAATGGTTAAAAAGTAACAGTAAGATTGATCTGTAAATAAAAACTAATCTTGCCTAATATCAGATCTATTATGTACTTATCTGTTATCACCTTAATATGATTGATCTCTTCTCTAAATTCTTCTCGGTAGCCTTCTGTTTCTGATAAACTGTATGCTCTGTCAATGCTTGTCAATAATAACCCTGTTTGATCTTTAGATGTCTTCCAGTGGTGGCTACTTCATGTGTCATACTTGTTAAAATGACATCTTTACATTATTTATATCAAACTGATTTGACCTAATTAGGGTTTAGACATTATCTTAGAAAACCTAATATTAATAGTGGAAATGAATAACCTAGATCATCTTTACGTAGGAATCATTAGTAATTAAATGATTACATCCTTATTAACTTTCATCTCGATCTTGGCAAACCATTTTCTAATCGGTGTAAACTGTTTGCCTTGTAGTTTGTGCCATTCCAAACTGCTATGTCATTTCTTGTTTCACTCGGTGTATACTGCATTCATCACTCAGTAATTAACTGGTGCTTGGTTCATATGAACTACTATGCTTAGTACTCAGTAATCATTTGGCTCGGTAAGAGTTCTCGGTCAAAACTGTATTTAGTTATCATAGTGATCTGCCTTGTGTTCTTCTCGGTGTCTAGGCTCTGTGTATTGACCTACTATCCTGTCTTATCTCCTTTACCAACTATATGACTGAATGATACTAATGACAACTATTAATTCTCTTAGGTGTAACATTCTCCCCCTTTGGTATTAGTATAAAAAATTTATGTATATGTGTACTGACTACAAAATGTGAATCTGTGTGAAGTCCCCCTTTGTACATGCTCTCAGTGTGAAGTACATACAAGAATATATATCCACATATTTTCCCCCTTTTTTGAAATTAATGCCGAAAAATGTAATTACAATTTGTCAAATATGTTCTGATGGATTTTTTGTAAAGTAGCCAAGAGGTTTTCCCATTCCTCTTTGAGATTCTCAAGAGCAATCTGCTCCAATCCGACTTGTGCATGCATATCAAAAATATTCTCTAATACTAATATCTCAGGGGTGGCAACTAACTCTTTTTCCTTATTCACATGCTTTTGCATCACCTTTAGGTGGGGAAATAACTTTACCTGCAACTCGGTTACTTGTTCTCTGATTGTATCTTCTTCCTTCCTCAGTTCTAATCTTAACCGCTGGATTTTTTGAACTTTAGCATAATGCTCATAAAATGTATTGGGCTCGATTAAAAGATTATTTGCACTAACCTCTAATTATTCATCTAATTTTTGTATCTTCTCACTAAGCTCGGTAGTGAAATGGTCTATATGAATATCTTGTACACAATTAAAATAATACTTTGAATAATAGCATCGAACTCGGTTATTACCTCAGATAATTTAACTTTATTAACTGTCACTTCCTAGCTGATTCACTCTGCTAGCTTTAGTTGTATCTTTGTCCCTACTCTTTCTTCTACTCTTTTCTCATCATCTATTTTTGGAGAATTTCTGTGCTCGGTTAGAGTAGAAAGTTGATCAATGATGGGAGTTGTCACATCAACATTGATATCAGGGACTACTTGCATCATCCTCTAATACCTTATGATTTCTTTCTTGTCTTAGTTTCTCTTGTGCATCCTTTCTTGTGCATAGTTCTCCATATCTTCTTAGTGCTTCTGGGTCTAGGGTTCTCGGGTCACATGTGGAAATTTCAATAATCTCATCCAAAGTGACTAGACCCTTACCACATTTTTTCTTTTTCTTCTTCTCTTGAGTGCTGGATGTGGGAGATTTCCCATATGGAATTAGATCTCTAGTCTCTGGATTAGAATTTTCTTTCTTGGTTGACAGACTTTCTTCCTTTTCCTGCCCTTTGATTGTTCCCTCAGTTTCATGTCCTTGGGCTTCTTGCCTTGTATCAGTTGTAGATGTATCTACATTATTCAATTTTAGGTTCTTTATTTTATGCCTCTTCATTTTCAGGCTCATTTATCTCCTTTGGTCCTTCTTCACCTTGTCCTTCAGTGGTGTCCTTCTATTTCTTGAGTGCTTGTTCCTCGAGTTTCCCTTGAGTGGCATTATCAATTGCTTGTACCAATATCGATAAATTACCCAGTATGTTTACTTCTTCTTCCTCAAAAGCTCACTACTACATTTGGGGCCAAATTTCGACAGACACTTCCAACGGGTAAATTTTTTTTAATGAATTTGTTATTTTTTAAAAAATAGGCCCCGATGATGTCGGTAGGTTTTAAATTGACCATCAGAATTCTGACAGTTTCGGGTATACATAAAAAAAAGTGAAGTGCCAAATCATTTTTATTTCGATTAGCATAGAAAAGGAGCAGGAGAAAATGAGCGAAAGCTAGGCACGAGAGAAGGTATGCGATTTCTTCATCTTTCGAGCCTCTGGCATCATATTCGACCGCAAATTTCAAATGCATTGCATTTTATTTGATCATGAATGCTCTCTGAAATGATCGCATTCTACTAGTGTCATGCCCTAGCTAGTGCTTTATCTCTATTATTTGATGTTACTGGTGTCGTGCCCTAGCCTGTGCTTTAACTCCATTATTTGATGTTATTGGTGCTTGTGCTCAAGGATATCCATTTTTTTGAAATGTTGACTATGGTTATCAAATGGACAGCTCGTGAGCTTCTAGCTAGGTGCCATTTGTATTGATAGCTTAGGGTATCAAATGTATTGTATCATTAATAGTTGAGAATTTTTTAAAAGGAAATATGACAAAGAATGATTTTGATTTAATGCTTCAACTCCATTATTTGATGTTATTGGTGCTTGTGCTCAAGGATATCTATTTTTTTGAAATGTTGACTGTGGTTATCAAATGGACAACCCGTGAGCTTCTAGCTAGGCACCATTTGTATTGATAGCTTAGGGCATCAAATGTATTGTTATATCATTTATAGTTGAGACTTTGTTAAAAGGAAATAGGACAAAGAACGATTTTGATTTAGTTTCTCTATTTTGATCCTTAAGTGGCTTACAACCCTAGAAGAGTATATGTAGATTTATGGATGCAGTTGCATGATACATAGCAGCCGATAATTCACAAGAAATACATGCATCCAATTTTAATAGAAATTAATACAAAGAAATAGGGTCCTCGAATGGCCCAGTCATCTGGACCTTGACTGTCCCCTCAACCAGTGACCCTTTAAAACTGGGTTATCATGACATCAGTGAGTGATCCTTCATTCTCCTAGTCTGCCATGCATCCAAACATATTGGAAATACACAATACAATGATAACAAGCCTTTCACAATCCCCCTTCCCTCAAGGAACACTATCAACATCCAGACCTTAACTATCCCCTCAATCGATGACCCTTCAAAACTAGGTTATCATGCAATCAGTGAGTGATCCTTCATTCTCTTGGTCTGCCCTGCATCCAAACATATTGGAAATACACAATACAATGATAAAAATTCTTTCAAAATCCACCTTCCCTCAAGGAACACTATCAACATCTAGACCTTGACTGTCCCCTCAACCAGTGACCCTTCAAAACTGGGTTATCATGTAATCAGTGAGTGAGCCTTCATTCTCCTGGTCTGCCCTGCATCCAAGCATATTGGAAATACACAATACAATGATAAAAATTCTTTCACAATCCCCCTTCCCTCAAGGAACACTATCAACATCTAGACCTTGACTGTCCCCTCAACTAGTGACCCTTCAAAACTAGATTATCATGCATTCAGTGAGTGATCCTTCATTCTCCTATTCTGCCCTGCGTCCAAACATATTGGAGATACACAATATAATGATAACAAGTATTTTACAATCCCCCTTCCCTCAACGAACACTATCAGTATCCGGACCTTGACTGTCCCCTCAACCAGTGACCCTTCAAAACTGGGCTATCATGCAATCAGTGAGTGATCCTTAATTCTCCTGGTCTGCCCTGCATCCAAACATATTGGAAATACAGAATACAATGATAAAGTCTTTCACAATCCCCCTTCCCTCAAGGAAAACTATCAACATCCAGACCTTGACTATCCCCTCAACCAGTGACCCTTCAAAACCAGGTTATCATGCAATCACTGAGTGATCCTTCATTCTCATGTTCTGCCCTACATCCAAACATATTGGAAATACACAATACAATAATAAAAAGTCTTTTACAATCCCCCTTCCCTCAATGAACACTATGAACATCCGGACCTTGAATGTCCCCTCAACTAGTGACCCTTCAAAACTGGGTTATCATGCAATCAGTGAGTGATCCTTCATTCTCCTGGTCTGCCCTGCATCCAAACATATTGGAAATACACAATACAATGATAAAAAGTCTTTCAAAATCCCCCTTCACTCAAGGAACACTATCAATAAGTGATCCTTCTTCTTATTAGCCATATCCAATGTTTCATTGAAGTCATGACCAAGAATGAAGGTCACCTTACCCATACCATTCATGGATTCTGAAATGTTGTTCCAAACTCCTGAAAACTTTTCTGTTGCTTCTTGTTGCCCCTCCCTGATTAAGACCCCCCTCATCCTCAACATGGTCTTCATCACATATAGTCTCGATTTCATGGATAGGGGACATGTAAATATCTTTAAATACTTCTTCTACCATAATGTCCTCCTGCCCCATCTTCTTGATCTTCCTAGATAAAGCAGATGAATCCACACACAATAACCCAAAATGAAGGGTTTTGTATCCTTTAATGAATCTCAGTAACTGGTAACGCATGGACAGTCAAACCAGTAGTCTCTAAAGCATTCAATAAGTGAATATGAATGTTTGAAAAATTTCCTCTCAACTTCCCCAACCACTCCTAATCGGTTAGAGGGATATTTCTAGAATCTCCACTATTCCTATCCTTACCAACAATTCTTAAACATACTTTATCTGATATGATAATAAAATGCTAAACTGAACCAATGGCATGTTCTTCATGTGGTACAAGGAAGATTTGGCTATCAAATCTTCCTTCATGCAAGTTGAGTGCGAGAGAAGGTATGTAATTTCTTCATCTTTGATTGGTATCTTTGACGGGCACTGTCTTTCAAGCCTTTGACATCATATTCGACTGCAAATTTCAAATGCATTGCATTTTATTTGATCATGAATGCTCACTAAAATGACCGCATTCTACTGGTGTCATACCCTAGCTCGTGCTTTATCTCCATTATTTGATGTTATTGGTGCTTGTGCTCAAGGATATCGATTCACTGTTTTGAAATGTTTGGATTCACGTTTGTTGATATTACAATTCATCATATCAGATAAAGTATGTTTAAGAAGTTTTAGTGCCTAAACACTCGTCTAAACACTCAACTAATCTCTCTAACCAATTAGGAGTGGTTGGGGATGTTGAGAGGAAAGTTTTCAAACATTCATATTCACTTATTGAATGCTTTGGGGACTACTGGTTTGACTATCCATGCGTTAATGTTTAGAATAGATCAATAAAGTATTTAAAGACATTCTTACATTTTTGGAGAGGTTTGAGAGGCACTTATCATGACTGTACCCTCACAAACAATGACATAGAATAGTTTTACTAAGTTTCCTTTCTCTATTTTGAGGTTTCCTTTCTCTGCCACAGGGGCACAGTCAGAGGGTTCATTGACAAAATGATCCTTTGAATGGTTACTATAAATATGAATGATTTGATATAGCATATTTCTCATTTTACTTGAAGTTTGGAATAGCTTGTGCAAGGGTGAAAGTACTTTTGATCGTTTTGGCCGTGACTGTTCCTCTACACAGTCAGGAAATGTAATTGTCTAATGATTATATGTAATGTTGAATGGATTAAATGCTTTATTCTTAGTAGAAGTGAATGGAAGGAATAGTGTTGGTGTTAGGTTTCATTTATTATTGAATTCAATGGTTTCCAAGATGTGTTGAGGAGTTTTCTCCTTGTTTAATGTTAACTGTTCCTGCACAATCCACTCATACAACAATGAAATGCTATGTGATTGACAATTTCATACAACTGGTCCTTTGGCATGTATTAAATAGAATAGAATTTTCAGCATATTATTATCATTCTATTTCTTTGTTGTAAAAATGCCATTGGTTTAGTTTTGTAAAAAAAAATTCGTGTTAAATTTTTTTTTTCTATTTTTTCCATTTGATAACCACAGTCAACATTTCAAAATAGTGAATAACATCAAATAATGGAGATAAAGCATGGGCTAGGGCATGACACCAGTAGATTAAAAGAGATAGAATGATAATAATATGCAAAAAATTCTATCATGTTAAATACACGCCAAAGGACCAGTCCCAACCATTATTAAACATACTTTATTTTGTTTAAGAATTGTTGGGAGTAGTTTTCAAACATTCATATTCACTTATTAAAATGTAGTTTTGATTTGGTTAATGTTTAGAAGAGATCAATAAAGTATTTAAAGACAGTCTTACATGTTTGGAGAGGTTTGAGAGGCACTTATCATGACTATTTAGACCATTAGTATACCAATATATGACTATCCAAATCATAAAAATGCCTTGCCCTTAGGGCCAAACTCTCACTGCTGCTCCCTAGCTATCAATTCCCTTAAGGAACACACTATTCCAGCCAGTGTTCTCTTTACTTTCTCAAATCTCTGCAAGTCAAGAACATTAGAGCTGTATAATACATTGTTAGTATCCTCTTTCCATGGGTCCTAGGTCTTTGGGTCCATGGAAAGGAAATAGATTACAAAATACTCTTCAAAACAAAGGAAAAACTTAGCAAATTCAGTCTAACTTGTTGTAGATGAAGGAATAGTCATGCTAATAGTTCCTCTAATTCTTCCAAAACATTTATTGAACTCCCCTAAAGTGCTATTGGATCCCCAAATTTCTTAATCCAATCAACTTACATCAGGATCATGAGAAACTTCAAAGGATTAAAAATAGTACTTGGAACAGTCACTGGTTTTACCAGTCAAAACGTAAGGAACAAAATTTTAAAGTGCTCACAATACATTCAACAATGAATTGAATGCTTGGAGGTTGCTTACTATTCCATCCTTGAATTTAGAAACCAAAATAATAAGTAAAGAAGCCTTTCAACAATGCATAACACAATGGACTTGCAGATTTAAACTTCTATTTTTATTGAATCTCTGTTCCCGCCGTGCACTCCAGGCTTAAGTCTGTTGTACAATGACTTCCAAAGGTTACATATAACTCCATCAAAAATTCCCTAACCATGAAGAACATAGGTGAAGAACTTGATGGTTTCATGTTTTAATCTTTAAGAACTTGATCAAGAACATAGGTTTTAATGAAATATCAATTTGATTTGCAAAGTTTGTGTTCTTTACAAATTTGAAAGGCTCTAATACTTACTAGGGAAGATGTGGATGTGCCACCTTATGCTTTTACTACTAAGTCTCTATTTTTTGGGCATATTGATTATAAATACTTGACATATATCATAAATGTTGCTAATTAAGGTTGGCGGGATGATTACACCTATCCTGAAAAAAGACTGTCAAATCATTATGCTTTCAAATCAATTACCTATCGACGTATCCCTTGCGAGGGAGAGAAACCAAACACATAAAGAACATGCACATAAACATGACAACTAAAAAACTTAAATGGAATACACCAAGTACCAAATGATGAATGCTCAATTGTTGTAATGGCAAAGCATCAGAACCGTCCATTTCTAGAACTTGATTTTCTAGTCTAAATGATTTTTCTATAGTCGTAATGATTTTTCCAGAACTTGATTTTCTAGTCTTAACGATTTTGTATAGTCCTAATGATTTTTCTATAGTCTTAATGATTTTTCTTTCATCCTAATGTTTTTTGCTCTTGATAAATTAGGCCTTGAATTTGAATTTTTGTTCACTGTTTTATTTTAACTTGATATTTCATTCATTTTTCATATACACAAAGACTACACATGCCGATAAAAAAATGAGCTATTTGATTAAGGTTAACTATTCATGATTGTAAATAGTCAATATTTTTGATGGTACTCCTTGGTGTATTCCATTTTAAAATAATCATGTTTCTATGGCTATGATAAATATCCCTTTGTGTTGAGAAAATTAGAGTTGAAAAAATGGTTGCAATCAAATCATCCTTCTTCCACCAACATTCTAGTCAATGTATAAGTAACGAGTCATTCCATTCAAGAAAGACCATGTCTGACAATATCAACCCAGAACAAAATAGGGAGTATGCAAAATTTAGTGATTGTATCTTCCATTAGAGCCACTTCATATGCATAGGTGATGAACATGCATATTTTCCTGAGTGCTATTGGGAGCTTACCCAACAACACATGTACTATTGTGAAAATCACCACAAATCTATTTGTTGCTAGGTCTAGCTCCCAATATTGCTTTGTCAAATATGCATGTTTTTCACCTATGCATATACCTTCTATGATCAACTCTTATATGCATAGGTGATGAACATTTAGATTTTTCTAAGCAGTACTTTGAGTATTCCTCCAACACATGTACTATTATGAAAATCATCACAAGTCCATTTGTTGGAGGAAATCTCGTAGTACACATGTTTGGAGGTATGAAGGAGAATTTGAAGAGTCACAAGTCTTAAGATTGTACTTAATATAGCTAAGATTCATTCAATGGTACATTCAAATATGAAACAAACCATTCTTAAACCAGATTAAACTAGTAAACCAAAGGACATACTGATTATAAGTAAACTAGTAAACCAAAGGACATGCTTTTACTACTAAGTCTCTATTTTTTGGGCATATTTATTATAAGTACTTGACATATATCACAAATGTTGATAATTAAGGTTGGCGGGATGATTACGCCTATCCTAAAAAAAGACTGTCAAATCATTATGCTTTCAAATCAATTACCTATCGACATATCCTTTGCGAGGGAGAGAAGCCAAACACATAAAGAACATGCACATAAAAATGACAATTGAAAAACTTAAATGGAATACACCAAGAAGTACCAAATGATGAATTCTCAATTATTGTAATGGAAAAGCATCAGAACCGTCCATTTCTAGAACTTGATTTTCTAGTCTAAATGATTTTTCTAGAACTCGATTTTCTAGTCTTAATGATTTTTCTATAGTCCCAATGATTTTTCTATAGTCTTAATGATTTTTCTTTCGTCCTAATGTTTGTTGCTCTTGATAAATTAGGCCTTGAATTTGAATTTTTGTTCACTATTTTATTTCATCTTGATATTTCATTCATTTTTCATATACACAGAGACTACACATGCTGATAAAAAAATGAGCTATTTGATTATTCACCGTTCATGATTGTAAATGGTCAATATTTTTGATAGTACTCCTTGGTGTATTCCATTTAAAAATAATCATATTTCTATGACTATGATAAATGTCCCTTTGTGGGCCTATGAACTGTGGGCTTAGTTCCATGTTTTCTTTCATTCTTGCATTTGAAATGTTAAATATGGGCTGCATACAAAGGTATTATGTGTATCATTGTTAGTGATTATTTAATTGCAATATTTTCTTTTTTATTTGTTTTTCTTTTTTTTCTTGTTGTTTCTTTTCCATTTCTACAATATGGACATGTAATTTTCTTTGAGCACTGTGCTTTATGTTGGGGGCTACAAGGCAGAGCCATTAGGCCTCTATGATAGTTTGAAGCTATTTACCCTATTGATACCCTTGGTATTTTGGACCACCCCTTGGAGGACAGGAACACCATAGAGATGCTCAATATTATTACCTTGGATCATTTGAAGGTGGTTGTTTTATTTTTCCTTGATGTTTCGGGGTCCTGTGGTTATAGTATTGCGCAACATGTAGCTCTATTTCACAACATAAAACCCATGTTTACCAATAAGCCTCTTATTGTAGTTTGTAATAAGATTGATTTGCAACCACTAGAGACTACTCTACAAGCTTGAAGAGGTAGTATGTTTTGGAAAATGAAGAGTGGAAAGAAGATGATATTCCTAAGATGGGGGAAGTGGAGTTGAATTCTGATGAAAAGGAAGCTCTGGCTATAATTAGGAAGAAGAAGAAGATTCTTACCATCGAACATAGATTGAAAAAGAGTACTGCTAGCATAGGAAGACATATTTCTAGCCTAGGCTTGGATCCTTCGACATATTTTTCTTGGGAAGCTAATTTCTCATCTGTCATCTACTTCATTGTTATGAAGCTAATTGCCATAGGATCCAAGCACAGGCTAGAAAGGTTGTTAGAAATAGGAAATACTGAGAGGGGGGGGTGAATCAGTATTTCACAAACTTTTTCTTTTGCCCACTTATGGATAGAATAGATTACTTTAGTGCATACAAAGATTATCAACCTGATTAACAAACATAGCAGTAAATAGAAAGAACTCATAACACATCATATGTTCTCGAGGAAACCCTCGCCAAGGGAAAACCCCGGTGGGGATGGTACCCACAAAGATCACTAATCAAAAGTATCTTGTCAGGGATATTGGACCCTGTTAGGAGTCAATTTACAATATATAGTAGATTTTTCTTGGTTAAAGGACTTTCGGCCTTGTTAGAAGCCTTAACCTTGTTAGGAGTTAGATTACAAAACTTGATCACCAGCTAAGCTCACTACCCAAACAGGTAATACAAAAATGTTTCTGAATGTAATATGGTACTACTTACAACTTCGCATCAATAGCCTTTTCTACTATCACAATAAACAACTATCACAAGTTATCTTTTCTTTCTTTTTACATATCACTTGCATATTTCATTACATTTCAAGTATGCCTAATATATGAGTTATTAAAGCTAATAACTTTACATGGTCGGCATCCAAAGTCTTTATCCAAGAGTAAACATCTAGGATTTCATCCCTTCATAATGTTAAGTCATTATTTTGACAAGCAAAAATAATCCCTTAACTCTTTCGCTAACACTGTCTCCAAAACTGTTCTGTCTGCAAAAACTGTCTTCGGTAAACTTTGAATAACTTTGTCCGTACTATTCCAAAATTTATGCACACTAAGATGGGGTATCCTCATACTCTATAGAAGCTTTAGTTAACTGTGCAAACAAAAATATTGCTCCAGTGGATGTCGCCAACTAAATCTTCATCAGGTGCTCTGTCAGGATCACTGTATCCATACTTAAACAATTTCTTCCTTCAACTTGCTATACTTGCATTCCAGATTTTGCGCTCTCAATAGAGATCATATGTTTCCATAATGACAACATCTATGCATCCACATTAGCCAAATTGTCAACAATCTCCCCCTTTGTCATTGGTGGCAACATATGGGAAAATTGGCTAAGTGTGCAAACAAAACTTCAAAAACACTTATACAAAATTATGGCCAAAAGAAAAAGTTATAAAATATGTATACAATATCATAATCCATAGAATAGCTCCCCCTATGAGTATCCTTCCTCAACATATATTCAATTTTCTGCTATCTCTCCCCCTTTGACAACAATGACAAAGATAGGGTGTACAAAAATTTCAAAAACTTTATACCTTATTATCAGTTATTGCAAAGTCGGTAGGCTTGCAACACAATCACCAAACTCTAACTTCCAAGATTCAAAATCTTTCTCCCATATCTTCCTGATGGATTCAACAACATTGAGTAGAGTACTCAATCCGTATGCTGCTGTCTAACAAGCTTGCAGGGAATTGAAGTTAAACTTCTGAAATGATGTCTTTGCTGAAAGACACTGCTCAATTTGATCTTCAAAAATTGATATCTTGATTGAGACATGCTCTCTCAAGATGTTAACCCTGATCATCTTTTTGTTCTTCTCCTCTGCTAACATTCTGATTTCATCTTTCAATTTCCTTATGCTCTTTTCTACAGAATTTATCTTGACATTAGGGCTTGTCAAGGTGTTTGTCTCAGCTGTAATAGCATCTAACTTCTCTCTGATCTTCTTATCCTCTTCAACTGTTAGGATTTCTAATTTAGTGCATTTTATGTACAAATTCTTTCCTGTCTCAAAATGTCTCCTCAAATTCTTTATGCATACATCTAAACTACAAATATCATTTTGAATATTTACACTTAAAGTTTGTTGCATTTCTACTTCAAAGTCTTCCTGAAATTTTATCTTTGCAATATCCTTCAAGTTAGAAAATTCAGAGTCAAAAGAATTCATTACTGATTGAGCTTTCTCAAGTGGATCTGATTCAGATACCTTAGTGCTGATCACACTCTCAAGTTTCTCTATCAAAACTCTAACTTTTCCTTCAAGGTCTTTCACCTTCTTATTCTTTCCAATAATTTTAGTCAGAGATGTGATGAACTCAAGCTAATCATCATCTTCAACTTCTTTTCCAAGGTCTTCAAACATTGAGCCAATATGCCTCTTCTTACTATCAGGTGCACTAATGTCTTCAACTGGTATAGAAGGTGCACTAGAGGTAGTGGCCTCTGTCAAAATTTGTTTGCCTTTAACTGATTTCTCTGCTGGAACTGATTCTGATACAGTTGGTGCTTCCTCTGCCTCTATATTCTTCTCTGATTCTGTGACCTTTTCTTGCTCTCCCAAAGCCAAATTGTCAACAATGTTTCCTAGATCATGAAATACTGCATCATCTGATTCAAGAGTCACTTTGGTGCCTTCAATATCAATTGATTCTTTGCCAATATTGATATGTGAAGAAGATGGAACTTCTTGAATATCAACTTCCTTTGCATGCGGTTCCTCTAATTGCTTCTACTGAGGGTCTGATTCAACATGCTTTTTTGCAACTATATCTGCAAGAACTTGCATTACTGCTTGCTCTGTCTCTTTCTGTACTTCCTCCTTTTTGCCTCCCATTATAAGGATTGTTCTTCTCTTAGTTCTCAATAGAGATCCAAGAGACTTCAAGAATCTCTTCAAATGATCTTCATCCTTAACTTCACAGAACTGTCTGATTACATGTTCTCTCATCTTTATGTCCTCTTCTTGTGCTCTCTGTTTTCTATTCACAAGTTTGTTATACAAATCTTCTGGGATCTTACCATGAATAGTGCTAAGTTTCTTATCTACCACAATCATGTGTGTAACCATTGCATTTTCAAAGTTCAATCTATCAAATGATCCATATAGATCATAGAATTTATTCAACTTAGTGAAGTCTCTATGCTTCAATATATCTTCATTAACTCTTTCAATTCTTTGTTTCCAAGTTTTCTTCTTGATTGAAACTACATCATCATCTTTAATTACTGCTACATTTCTAGGTATAGGTGGTACAACCACTTTCTGTCTCTTGTCGGGTCCTATTGCACTCACTTTTACTCTTTTGCTAGGAATAGGAGAAAAAGATTTATCTCCTTCATCTTTTTTAGGTACTTCAACTTTTACCTTTACTGCAATAGGATCAACAAGATCTGCACTTGATGTCTCAGGTGAAATTACAAGATTTTCACTTTGCTTTAAGGCTTCTGTAGTCTTCTTAGCTATGTCAAACTCATGACTTGACATACCAGATTCTTTCAATATTTTCTTCATAGTAGATTCAACTCTCTTACTAGATTGCTTCTTTTCTCTCAAACTTATTGCAGAGTTGAAATTCTCTTCATAGGTTCCAAACCTATTTGCATGACCATCCAACTCACACTTTAACAATCTATTCACATATCCTACTGTTTCTGCTTCAGATATTTCATAGCCAAGAGGGTCTATGAATTCCATTCTAGGATCAACTACTTCAATGTAGGTGAAATCAGTGTCAACCATAAAACAAATGTCATCTTTATGCTTTTCAACTAAGGATTGAGGAATCCTTGATTTGTTCTTAACAATATTCTGAAAAGTCTTCAATACAAGCTTCACACTGTCATTAACTTTATCAAAAAGGAACTTCATGTAGACTGAGTTTATTCTTTCCATTGTGTTCACATTGTCACTCCAATCAACTGTGTAAGGAAATCTTCTCAAAATATGGAAAAACATATAGGTTATCAGAGATGAAAACCTAAATTGTGTGTACTTAGCCTTCTTAATATTTTCTAAGTTCTCAAATAACTAAATTTTCAAAATTTCACATAGGTCTACTGGTTTCTTCTCAATACACATAAGATAAGCTACATGAATCATTCCTACATCCATGTCATCTTCCCTTGAACTACCATAGAATTTAGTTGTTAGGATCTTGCAAAGGTACCTAACATCATCTTGCTTAATCTTACTTATCACAATTCCTCTACCATTATAACTAGATCTAGTGTTATCTAAAACAATCTTTCTCATGTTCTTTTCATTCAGTGGAATCTCTCCAACTTTTGATAATCCAGTAACTTCATGAATTAGGTCAGCAGTTATATCAATAACTCTATCCTCCATCCAAAATTTCCCATTGTGGATTCTACTTAAAATGATCTTGGTACATTCCTCATCATTGAATTCATACTTCATGGAATATTTGATAATTTCATTATTCTCTAGGTGCCCATAAGCTGGTTTAACTGACATGTCTTGATTGTACAATTTCCTATAATCATCACTAAAATTTGCATCTCCCAAAGTTTCAAACTTACAACCTAAATATCCTTTAACATTCTCAATGTGCAATACTTCGTCTGGTACGGATGATAATGCTAGACTGTCATCAATTTCAGTTGGTTCTACTGGTTCTTTCTTAATCTTTGGTCTATTCTTATCCTTAACATTATGAACCATAGAAATATCCATCTTATCAATTGATTAAAGATCAAGAAATACCTCAACTTTGCAAATCTAGGGTTTCAGTATGATCGTCGCTGCAGACTGCTTCCAAACTTCTTCAAATCATCCTCAAACTCACTTTTCTTCTTTCAAATCTCTTTTCACTCACTTTGTAATCATAATAACTTTGATTTTGACCTTATAACACTTCACATTAACTTGATCTGACATCGCATCCATTCATTTTGCCGCTAAAACCTCAAAAGTTGATTCTGCAAACCTGCAACCATAAAACTTTTTGCGACCTCACAAAACACAATATTTTCTTTTGCGCACTTAACCATAGCATTAGTACAACATAATAAACCTATATCTAACTACGCAAAACTTAACTCATTCAAATTCCTAATCTACACTAATCCTAAGTCCTAAACTATAAAAACTTACATAATTTAAGTACTTAAAGAAGGGTCAGGTAAAGATTCATCCTTACCATCGGTTACATTACCTTCCTGACTACTTTTAGAGCTGACTATACCTCCTTGATCTATGCCTTTGTCAAATTTAACTTCATCTTTATTGCTACAACAATCTTTCTCTTCGTTTCCTGCATTTTCATTCCTTCTTGCATTGTTCCTATGGTTAGGGTTATGATGATAACCTCCATTGTTCATTCTACAAAATCTTGTTGAGTGTCCAAACTTGTTGCATATCTGACAAATGATTCCATTGTTTCCAAATCTCTGTCCTTACTGGTTAATCTGTGACCCGCAATTTCTAGCAATGTGTCCTACTTTGTTGCATCTAAAACATACTACCACTTTTCTTTGATTCATTTCTTCAATAGATTTCTTATCTGCATTGTTAGTATTCCCAATCATTCTATCATAATTATTCAAAATTACTTTAGGTCTTCTACATTCGTTAGCTCTATGTCCAAAACTATGACAATTATAACAATGTCCATTAAAAGGTTTAAATTGCTTACCTGTGCAATTTCTCTTCATGTGCCCAATAGTATTACAAGCAAAACATCTACCTTTGAATTCTCTTTGCATACCTTTAGATGATTCTTCCTATTTTGATTCTTCTTGCTTTGATTCTTCTTTCTCTCTAGGTGGTTCTTCTTTAGGTGGATCTTCCAATGTGTTCTCATCTAGCTTTATTTCCTCCACACTTTCAGATGTCTTCAGATCTGGCTTCTTACTTTCATGGTTTGTTCTAAACATACTATATCCAAATCCAGTCCTATCAAAGAATGGTTCTTCAAAAGAAATTTGTTTTTCAGTCTTATCACCTTTTGAATATAGCCTTTCAAGTTGTTGTTTAGATTGAGTTAATTCACCTTTCACAATTTTATTATACTTCTCAATTTCCACATACTGCATTTTTACTTTTTTAGATTCGGATGTTTCCTTTTCAAGTCTTGACCTCAGATCTTAATTCTCAATTTTCAATTTTTCATTATCAGATCTCAAAATTCCATCTTTCATACTAAGCTTCAGATTTACTATCTTCAACTCATGCTTAAGGATCTCATTTTCTTTTTCTAATTCATCACAATCTTCAACAAGCATATCAGATTTCTTTTTAGATTTTAGATCTTCAATCTTACCTTTTAATTTTGTCAATAGCATTCTTTGCATCTTCATATTTTCTTCTTAAGGAGTTTCTTTCATCAGTAAGCATATCAATCTGTTCAAGAGCTTCTTCAAGATTCTTTTGAAGTTGATCCATATCCATAGAGATCTTACTCAAGCTGCTAAGCTTTCCTTGAATGTTCCTTCTCCGAGTAACTGTGCTCTGATACCAATTGTTAGAAATAGGAAATAATGAGAGGGGGGGGGTGAATCAGTATTTCACAAACTTTTTCTTTTGCCCACTTATGGATATAACAGATTACTTTAGTGCATACAAAGATTATCAACCTGATTAACAAACATAGCAGTAAATAGAAAGAACTCATAACACATCATATGTTCTCGAGGAAACCCTGGCCAAGGGAAAACCCTGGTGGGGATGGTACCCACAAAGATCACTAATCAAAAGTATCTTGTTAGGGATATTGGACCTTGTTAGGAGTCAATTTACAATATATAGTAGATCTATCCCGGTTAAAGGACTTTAGGCCTTGTTAGAAGCCTTAACCCTGTTAGGAGTTAGATTACAAAACCTGATCACCAGCTGAGCTCACTGCCCAAACAGGTAATACAAAAATGTTTCTAAATGTAATATGGTACTGCTTACAACTTCACATCAATAGCCTTTGCTGCTATCACAATAAACAACTATTGCAAGTTATATTTTCTTTCTTTTTACATATCACTTGCATATTTCATTACATTTCAAGTATGCCTAATATATGAGTTATTAAAGCTAATAACTTTACATGGTCGACATCCAAAATATTTATCCAAGAGTAAACATCTAAGATGTAATCCCTTCATAATGTTAAGTCATTATTTTGACAAGCAAAAATAATCCCTTAACTCTTTCGCTAATACTGTCTCCAAAACTGTTCTATCTGCAAAAACTATCTTCGGTAAACTTTGAATAACTTTGTCTGTACTACTCCAAGCTTTATGTGCACTGAGATGGGGTATCCTCATACTCTATAGAATCTTTAGTTAACTTTGAAAACAAAAATATTGCTCCAGTGGACGTCGCCAACTAAATCTTCATCAGGTGCTCTGTCAGGATCACTGTATCCATACTTAGACAATTTCTTCCTTAACCTTGCTATACTTCCATTCTAGATTCTGTGCTCTCAATAGAGATCATATGTTGCCATAATGACAACATCTATGCATCCACATTAGCCAAATTGCCAACAAAGGTGTCTTCCCAAACACATAAAAAACATGCACATAAACATGATAGCTGAGAAATATAAATGTATATATCACAACAGCTGAGAAACATAAATGTAGACATCATGGTCACAATTTTTTGGAGACAACATAATTGAGTTGTATACCCAGATGATGCAAAGAAACTACTACTCCTCTGGTTCTAGAGGAGTAGTGGTTTCTTTGCATCATCTGGGTATACTACTCAATTATGTTGTCTCCAAAAACTTGTGATGATGATGCCTACATTTATGTTTCTCAGCTGTTGTCCCAGGACCCCTTATGACCCTTTACGACCCCTAAGAATACACATTTTAGAGGTCTTAAAATGTTGTAAAGGGTCATAAGAGGCTCCTAGGAGGGGCCAGATGAGCTTCCACCTTCATGTGGTTGGCCCTATTAAGTAGAGAATGTTAAACTATTCTCGAAACAAAGAGAAGCTCAATAATTTAAGGTCTAAGTCCACAAAGATGGTGAAAAATGATGGGAATCAATGACTGAGAGTTTTTAGATACTGAGAAGACGTATATGCAGTGGAGGCCAGAAGGGATTTTTGTGGAGATTTGCTAGAGAGGGTTTCCAGATTGAGTACCAGTGCAGAGATGATGATTTAGTACTACATTTATAAAACCTTCACAAATATCCCTTTTTTTGCCTCCACTCATACCTCTTCTCAGAATCTAGAAACTTTGGATACTGTTTCTCATCCATGCATGAAATGTGCTAGTGATCGTATAAAATTACTTTTGCGAGACTGGGATCAATTATGAGAAGGTAAACAAAAAGATAATTTTATTGTATCTTTCAATATTTCTTTTATCCATTCATATTTTCTTCCTTCTCTTATATTGGATACTGTGCAGTGTACATAAAGGCAAGGCGGTGATTATTCTCAACGATCCACAGGTATAAGTCTTCCAGCCCTTACCCAGTAGCTAGGACTAAAGATAGCAGAGCTCAAGAGACAATCATAGTTGGTCTCTGTCCTTGGTCCATATACTAACAAAACATTTTACATTTCATTAGCTCATCAAATGCAGTGATTTGGAAGAATTTAATGGATGATATTTTTATGTATAACGTACATTATTTTAGTTTGATGTTGAATGAATTTATCTACTTCACACACTTGTAGACATCAAGCACAACCATAAAGAAGCATACCTTCCCATGGCTTGAGTTATGTAGGCCATGGGAGGAGATGCTTCTTTATTGTTGTGTTTGATGTCTACAAGTGTGCAGAGTTGATAAATTCATGCAATGCCAACTTAATAATATACATTATTATGAAAATATTCTATTAAATTCTTTCAAATCCCCTCATTTGATGAGCTAAAAAAATGTAAAATGTTTTGTCAGTATATGGACCAAAGACGGAGACCAACTATGATGGTCTCTTGAGCTTTGTTTTCTGTACTATGCTAATTCGTCATTTTTTCAACAAATAGTAAAGAATTTCTGACATACGGGCTATATGTCCAATGGATTGTCCTATCAGTAGTATATTATGGACCATCAGATATCTGAAAGGATCTGGTAGATATGTGTGATGAGACTACTATACCACTGACGGACTGTCCTGTTGGAATATATTGCATATCTGTCGCCTTTCTGACTGACCAAATGTCAAAAAAATCATTTTATGACACATCGGTCCCATAGTAAAATTTCTATTTATGTGCCCAATTTCGACGGGTAATGATGTCGTAATACTGACAATTTTCACTTCGGTCACCATTTGCAACACAAAAATGCTGACGGACACGTGTCAAAATTCTGACAAATAGGCATTGGAAATCTGACACATGGCCATCAGAATTTGGCCTCAAATGTCCTAGTGGGTTGATCTTCTTTAGTAATTCCTATAGCCATTATGATATCTTCATCAGCCTTTGGTTCATCATTAGGATCTCCATCGGTAATATCTTCTATTGCTACTTGATCAGTCCCGATTGTTACCAGTTGCTTGAGAGTATCCTATTTTTCTTCTTCAAGATATCCCACCAAATAGAAATCTTTGGCATATGTTTCATTATCTTGTATTTCCATGTCAGATATATGAATTGGATCTTTAGTAGCTATATTTGCATCATCTGAATGTACCCCTTTTCCTTTACCTTTTACTTTCTGCTTGGTGATTATTGCCAGTGCAGTTTTTACTGCGTCATCCTTAGAATCCAAAATTTTTGACCATAAAAGTTTTCTATCTACATCTAATTTTTCAAGTTTTCCTTGCAATATGCTTAGTGCTTGACCTTCATTAAAAATCTATTCTCATATTATTTCATCATGTCTTCAACCTTGGTTACTGATAGAGTAGACATTGCCAAAATTAATGAGTATTCCCTCATTTTCTTTTCAGTATGCAAGGCATATGTCCATCTTGCAAATATCTTTTCATATAATACCTTGGGAATATAGTTTGAAAATTCTATAGGTAATCTTCTAAATTTAATCATCATGGTGATGATTGCCTCTTCTATTTTCTCCTGATCCTCGATTGACATATGTACATACCGATTCATCTTAGGGTGACCTAGTCTACCCATTTCCTTTATGTTCTCAACTATCTCATCAACTAATTGATTTTTACTTACAACAACTTTAAATTGACTTTGATCATCTTCTTCTTCAAAGTCAACATCATCCTTACCTCTAATTAGCTTTCTCCTCTTCTTCAGTTGCTTAGTGGGGGCTTGTGCACCTCTCTTCTTCTTTTGATAAGTCTTTGTACGAGTAGGCATTGTGATTTTTTCTATTCCCCATTTTAGGGGTGGAGAAGCAGCTATAGAGGATCTTGTCCCTTCTCAGGTAGGGGTCTCTGCTGGTTTTCTCCTCCCTTTGGCCTTTACCAATGCAACTTGAATTTCTTTGTCTGACTTGGTTTCCTCTTCATGTTCGTTGTTTCTGATCAAAAGTTGTTCCTCGGTTTCTTCTTCAACTTGCTTTTTCTTCTTCTTCACCAAATTTATTAGTCAAGGTTTTCATCATTTTCTTGGATTTCCTGCTAACCTTAGCTTTGACTAAGTCTATTTTTATTCTTAGTTTTGCTTCCTCATAGGTTTTGAGCCTAGTAGCTTTGGGATCTTTAGGCTCATCCAGTAGCTCCTTTATTGACCTAGAGGCTTGGTCAATATTGAGTTCATAGCCCATTTTAGGTAGCCATGCAGTTCTTGGCTCAACTTCCTTAATTAAGGTGGTGTCAGTATCTACTAGAAAAATTTCTTCCTTGTATTTTTCAACTAATTATCCAAGTATTTTTCTCATTTTGTGCATTCTATCTTTAAACTTTGCAAAATAATCATCCATCACAACTATAAAATTTTGACCTAAGTTCTTAATGATCTCATTGATTTGGATGATGACAGGTCGGTTGACATCCCATTCAACATTACCGACAAATGGGGAAATAATTTTGCAAGTAGAAGAATGTGCAAACTATTAATGAGACAAACTTACAATTGTTGGTCTTTTCTACCTGGATGATCCTGATATTCTCCTCCAATTATTTCAACAGTAGCTCAGTGAGGTCTAACTGTAAACCTTTCTTGACAATCTTATAAGCTATGTCTACTACTCCACATGGGACACTGTTAGGCCTACTTGATTAAAATATCTTATAGCCAATAACATAGGCTCCACATATTATTTCTAGATCGGTGGTTGTGTTGATCTTGATGCCTCTACCATCCCGCTTGGCTCTTTTTAGCTTCTTGGTCTCTTCCCTTAGTTGGTTTCTTATGGCCTTTTCCTTGTCATTTGTAGGATAACTGGTAACCATATGGATAATGTCTTTTGTTATTTTGACCGCTTCATCCAACCACATTTTTCCTTCGTGAACATGGATAAGTACAACCCTAATCCATTCTGACTTGAACTCCCTTGGGAAATATAAGGCATTTGTCAATCCTTTGACTTCCAGGTGTTAATGCTCATCATTGAGCTTTCCATTCTCGCTTAGCTCCCGGTGTGTTGATTGCAGTTCAAAGTCTTTGATTTCACTTGCACTAGATATAAGCACATATATCTTTAACCAGTAAAACCCTAGGTGGTGTGCAAGAAATGCACCTGACTGATCAATTTATGAAGCAATCTTGGGGTGCAATTTATATTTGGGTTCTTCGTATGTTGCTGAATTAATCAATGTGACATTCTTGTCACTTTCATTCTTGGATTTCACAGACTTGGATGAAGATGCCATAGTTCTCACAAATTTAGGGCTTCATGAAATCTTCAGGAAAATAACTTTGTAGCTAAGAACTTACTTGGAATGATAAAAAATGGCCCAGGATCTTCTCAAATCTCTGTTGAATGCTTGAAAAACTCTTTCCTCAAAATCGCTCAAATCACTCTGGGTCTACACTTGATCGCTGTGTGGAAAAATGACTTGCTTCAATATATATTTATACCTAAAATACCTTTTCCCACTCAAAGTTTTGCATTAAATGCTTTACCTACCACATCTTGGTTAATACAATGACATTCGGTTATCTCTTTGAAACTTCAACTCGATTAACACTTAAAACATTGCTCAGTTGATACCTCAACTCAGTTAACCTTGATACTTTCATCGACTAACAAACTTTCACTCGGTCATACTTTAATCGACTATACACAATGTATGCTCAAAACACATAATACTAAAGTACATCTTTTTTCATGTTGATTTGATGTTTATTCAATAGATATATGGAACTATTGTAAGATATAACTGATTGAAATTTAATTCCATACTTACTTGAATTGCCTAGGTGGAGATGGTGAGATCACCTAATCCAAAGGATGAGGTGTCACCAACAGTTGTTCTTGATCAACATTATCAATTGTTTCTTTTCTCCACATTTAATTTCCTATCCTCATGATTTATTTAATATTTTTTCCATTTATATATACATTCACCTCTAGTGCTCGGTCTCTACAGTCTTTTCTTAAATGATCAACCTTATGACAGTGCAAACATGCCATTCCAAAATTTGTCCAATTTCAAGATCTTCCGCTCGAGTGCATTATCATGTAGTTTTCTGCTATGTGTCCATATCTACCACATGCTGTGCAATTAACCCAATTTTTGTAATCCCAAGTATATGCATTATCTTTCCTTCTCAATTGATGTCTTTTTTTTTCCTTTTAGTTTCCAGACTTGCTTCATCTTTTTCTTACATTCTTCTGATATATGTACATGCATTTTGCAAGTGTGACAATTCTTTTCCATGTAGTGCTTCATAGGTGACTTATTTAGCTTGGATCTACACTCATGTGCTTGATGTCCATACTTGTTGCATTTATAACAATAACCATCAAATTTAGGAGTGGATTTAGGAATACCTTTTTCTTTTCTTTTGCAAACATTTGATGTGTGGCTTGATTTTCCAAAATGATAGCATGTGAGGATATTTGTACTTGGTTGTGCATAGGCATTCTTTTGTTCAAGTACTTGTCTTGACGAATCTCCCTGCTTGGTATAGCCTAAACAAGTAGTACTATCAAGTCTTCTTTGAATTCTTAGGAATTCAACCATCCTTTTGGTACTTTCTTCAGTTTTCTTATTAATCTCATTATGTTGTTGTTGAATTTTTACTTCATTCTTCAATCTTTCATTTTATTCTCCTCATTCACTGATGTCTTCCAATTTCTTATTAAGCTCACTGTTCACTCGGTTGACTTCCTGACTCATGACAACCATTTGATTGGAAATTTCAAAATGATGCTCAGTCAATCTCAGCATCCCAGATTCCTTTTCTTGTAGCTTATCAGTCATTTGTCTTCTATCTTCAATAGCCAATTTCCTTTCTTGTTTAGTCTGTCTTGCATTATTCATGACATCAATCATTCTTACCATTTGGGTCTCTTGACCGATCTGCAGTGCTTTCACTTGTTTAGTAAGATGGTGATTCTTTTCAAATAGATCTGATATGGTTTTTTCAGATGCATCAAGAATACTTCCAGATCTAGATCCAGATGCTTCAAATGGATCCTCTATCTCTTCTTCATGATAATAAGTCTCATTGTACTGAAATTCCATTTCCATCCTTTTGACCAGTAGCTCTCTCAAGTTTTGTTTGGCTTCCTTGAATTGTTCAATGAAGATCTGCATTTACAATTTATAATTCTCAATAGTCTTATCAAGCTTATACCATCCTAGTTGAACACATAACTAATCCCCTATCAAGAATTGTTGGCAAATAATCCTAACGACATAGTAACCCCATTAGTAAACTTAGTAAACTCTTGTATAACAACACCATGCATTCACATTAGCTATTTTATCGCGTGTTGCAAAAAAATTGTTGGTGTGTTTTTGCCTTAAATTTTGGGCATGATATTTTGTTATCAGAGATGTGTTTCAACACTAGGAGCCTTAAACCATTAAGTTTTATTTAAAAATTTTAATTGAACATGCTGGATGCCTTTTGTAATGCGACAAGCTTGCAGACATGGATGAGGCCCTAGGTGTTCTCTCTCGACACAAGAGGATGTTGAGAAAGTAGCAGAGGTTCCTAAAGGGGATCAAAGACCTCCTAAGAAACCACCTAACCCAAACCAAGAAATTTTGAATGCACTATAAAACCTTATCAACAAAGGTCAACAAAGGCTAACATAAGTGGATCAATAGACAAAACATCAAGGTACAAAGGGACATAGATTAATAGCTAGAGAGTGGAGTATGAGTCCTCACCCTAGCCATGTAAAGGGTTAGGATGAACCTGAAAATGAGTCAATTATCATGATAACTACCACTAGATATAGTGCCAAGGGTTGTAGAGAGAGAACCCCAAGATCTAGGGGATCAGATTAAAAAGCTACTTCACCTACAACCACCATTTTTTTTAGGATCTACTGATGGGGCAGAGGATGAGGCATAACTTTTGAGTTTAGAGAGGTGCTTTGGATTTCTTCCATACAAGAGAAATCTAAAGGAACATTTTTTGATTCATCTCCTGAGAGGGACCACTTCTACTTGGTGAAGATAGGAGGAATATAAGAGTAACCTAGTTATTGACACTCTCACTTGGGACACATTCTTGGAGAGGTTTAGAGATATATACTTGTCAGAGAATTTTAGGTAGCACCACATTGATGAGTTCCATGATCTTCAATAGAGGGGACTCACCATAATGCAATATGAGATCAAGTTCCTTCAGATTCTACCTTCTGTAGACTACACGAAGGATGATAACTTTCTAGTTACCCATTTTGTTAGGGGATTGAATTTTGGGGTATCAAAACTGGTACACATGGAAGATCTAGAGAGTCTTTAGGTTTCCATAGAGAAGGCATTGATAGTAGAGGATATTTAGAGGAAATCACAAGATACATTAGATTGGTCTCATAATCATAAATCTACACCATAGATATCTAAGTTTCAGAAAACCCACTAGAAGGGTAATAATAGATAGTCATTAGGGTTTTATAAAACCCCTCACCCTCAATAGAAGTCTTAGTAGAATTAGAGATAGAGGCCACCATAAGGACATCAGGGATCTAAGCCCAAGTAGTGGAAGACATAGGGTCCTAGGTCAGATCAACAACCAAAATTTTCATCTACACCTCTAGCTTAGACTCAAAAGTCCACCAGAGGTGGTTTCAATGGGTCTAGTAGGACTAGAGGACAATAGTATTATACAAAACAAGGAGTTCAGACTTAGGTATGTGGACCATGTTACACATGTGGTTCCATGGGGCACATAGCTAGAGATTTTCCACAAGGTAAGATGGTAGATAGTTAGCGTATGGCAACATCAGAGCCTACAATTGGGGACATGGGTAAGTCCCACAAGGTATTTGCAATAGTTGATAACTTCTAGATAGAGAATCATGCCACAATGATAGAGGCCACAAATATGATTAGAGGTAGTACTGTCACCATCTTATTTGATTCAAGAGCTACTGATTCATTTATTTATCTATTGGTTGTGGAGCATTGCGGACTAGTGGAAACTAGGAAGGATGTCAGTTGGGAGGATGAGTTAGCATCAGGGGATAGAGTGTCAATTAAGTCAATAGTTAAGGATTTCTAGATTCAGATTAGTGATATGACTAAAATGGAAGAACTTCATATTACACCTCTATGATCTTATGGTATCATTCTTGGAATGGATTGGATTTATGCCCATAGATCCAAGATGGATTATCATCAAAAAATGATTGAGTGTGTAGATGATCTTGACACCTCTACAATAATTTTAGGGATTCAAAGGCCTATATCTCTTCATATGATCTCCGCTATGTATCTTAAGCAAAGCATGTGAAAGGGATGCCTGTTATTTTCTATTACTATTAGTGATAGGGAAGAAGAGGAGGAGAAGGAACCATCCCTTCATGATGACCATCCTATTCTTGAGGAATTTGCTGATGTGTTCCCTTCTGAACTACCCGGTATGCCTCCTCATAGAGCAGTTGGATTTTATATAGATATTGTCCTAGGAGTTGTTCCAATTTCAAGAGTGCCATATAGGATGACCACTAATGATCTTAATAAGATCAAGATCCAGCTAGAGGAGATTTTAGAGAAAGGGCATATTTTTCGTAGTGTCTCTCCTTGGGGTGAACCAATCATCTTCGTTAAAAAGAAGGATGGACCTCTTTGGCTATGCATAGATTACCGAAAGTTGAACAAGTTAACTATTAAAAACCAATATCTTCTCCCAAATATTGGTGATTTATTTACTCAGCTTTAGGGTTCCAAGGTATTCTCAAAGATAGATCTGAACTCAAGGTATCAATAGTTGAGGATTGTGGAGAGTGATATACAAAAAAAATATTTTCGTACTAGATATGACCACTATAAGTTCATAGTTGTTCCATTTGGTCTTATGAATGCTTCAACTGTATTCATGAGTCTCATGAATGGGGTATTCTGTACATTCCTTGACTGATTTGTGATTGTGTTCAAGATGATATATTGATGTATTCTCAGAATGAGAAGGAGAACGAGGAGGACTTGAGACATGTATTATAGTGTTTGAGATATAATCAGTTGTATGGAAACTTGTCAAAATGTGCATTCTTCAGATTTGATGTCTGATACTTAGGTTATGTTATTTGACGTGATGGAATGTCATTTGACCCATCAAAGATTAGAGCCATCATGGATTGACCATCTCAACTACTCTGACCAAGGTCAGGAGTTTCATGGGATTAGTAGGATATTATAGGTTCTTTGTTGAGGTATTTTCCAGAAGGACCAGGATATTACACACAATTAAGAGGGGGGGGGGGGGTGAATCAGTTGAGAACAAATAAAATTAAATCTAAATCTTGTAATGCTGATTATTAACAATAGTAAAAAGATTAAACCAAACAAGTAATCATGCACCATAATAGAAAGATTTATTCTTGAGGAAACCCTTGATTAGAGGGAAAACCTTAGTGGGGATGAAACCCACAAGATAGTGTACTAATACATAAATTCCTTGTCAAAGGATGTGACCCTATTAGGATGACCCTATTAGGAGTCAAATGAAGTTCATTTAGTACAACAGTCCCTGTTAAAGGATAGATCCTTGTTAGGAGACCTTGAACCCTTGTTAGAAGGTTCTAACCCTATTAAAGGTTGAAAGGAAACAAGTAGACCCACTGTCCAAATGCTCCAACAAAGATGATAGATTGATATTTTAGGATAACATATCCAAAAAGGTGAACTGACTGAACTTGCAACTTAATTTTTCATAATAGTTCCTTTGAAGTTCACAAATAAATTCAGAAACACCTCTTCTCTTCTCTGTACTATCTTGCATATCCATCCATTGCATTATCCTTACCATTCATACCAAACAAGGATTTTTTTTTCCTTTATTCACAATATAAAAATACTAATTAGGTCAGCTTGTTAAAGCTTCCCCAATGATTATTTAATTATAAATAGATATGATAAGGCATACACACCTTAAATATTATTAAAAATGTTACATTATGGTTCCCACATGTTACACTACATATATTTTATTTTACAATGAAAAACAATACACTTCCTCAACATAGTCAGTTGTCAGTAAAATATGTTATACATTACACAACAATGACTATTCCAGAATAATCCAAATTCCTTGCTATCATGAACATATATGCACTAACAAGTCTTCACCATGATCCAAGCTCATGGATGTTGGTTATACTTTTCTAATAAGATATAACAAATATGCCGCAGACTATCACTGCTAACAATTCTTGTATACTAGTCTGCTACCAGTCTTCAACAAATAAATCATAACTCATCTAAAAATGAATATAAGATCCATCGAGCATAGATATGATATCTATACTCATCCATGTGTACAAAACTAATCTCATAGAACAAAATACATTACCGTAACTTCACTATCCTAATAACTATATGCAATGTACACAATCTCTCTCTATCATGAACACATAAAAATATGTAGTCATCAATGCAAAAAAATGCCACTAATACAACATAAAATCAGTACATCCAAGTGCCAAAAATACTTCATTTCCAACAATATCCCTCTTTGGCATTGATGAAAACATATGGAGAAAAACCATCATTCCAAAAGTACACATTTCCTCAACATTATAGTCTTCAACATCAACACAAAAGTAAAAATTTCCTCAACATATAAAGTCTTCATCTCTCCTACAATATTACAAACTCCTCTCCCCTTAAGAGAGTTTTTTTCACATTTTTATCTCCCCCTTTACAAACTCTTCTCTCATTAAGAGATTTTTTTTACAACTTTCTCTCCCCCTTTAACTTCAATGGAAAATGAGCCAATATGCCAAACATTAGATCACTCCCCCTTTGATAAGTTCCTACATTGAATCAAACCAATTTGCAATCTCAAAATAATGTCAAGTGCCAACAAACATTGTTAGAATCAAAATCATTACATAAGAGCTCTTGGATAGCTCTTCTCAATGTGACTACTCCCCCTAAGGATCAATACTCTTGAAATTATGTCCAGATGAATAAATATGATCTAAATACATTGGATTAATGCATTTCTACATCTTCTACTCTTCATAAGGAGGGGCCATCACCCCAAGCATATCGTTGAGATACTCAAAGTTTTCTTTAACTAATGGCACAATGAATATTTATTATACCTTTTGTTTAGTTCTCACATATTCCAGTCTGATCTCTTTCTTAGTGACTTTCTCTCTCAAAAATTGATACTTAATAGCAATGTGTTTAGTCTTTATATGTAAAACTAGATTCTTTGACATGTTAATTGTAATTGTATTATCACAGTGAATAATAATAGGTTAAAAAAAAATATACCAATATATTTCGACATTTACTTCATGCACATTATCTGATTATAGTTATTTATTGTTGTAACATAGTCTGCCTTTGTAGTAGTCTGAGATGTGCAACTTGCTTCTTACTCAACCATGAAACTAATCTTCCTCCAAGAAAAACTGCTCCTCCACTTGTGATTTTTCTATCATCAACATTTCTTGCCCAATCAATAGCAATATATGAATATAATGTAAAATCATTTGATCTGTCATACCATAATCCAAATTTCAATGTTCCCTTCAAATATCTAAAGATTATTGTTACCACTACAAGATGTGATTCTTTAGGATCTTCCTAATATCTCACCATAATAACAACTGCATTAGCAATACCTTGTCTTCATTCTATTCAATTAATCATCCTTGTTAGTCAACTTACAACCTATAATCATAAGTGTCCCAATTAGTTTGCAATTTTCAAATTCAAATCTTGTCAATAAGTCTTTAAGATGCTTGGTTTGAGATATGAAAATGCCATCATCAGTTGGTGTAATTTTTAATCCAAAAAAGTATTTCATCTCACCTATCATGGACATTTCAAATTCTCCTTTCATCTCATCAAAGAATTTTTTACTTACCTCATCAATTCCTCAAAAGATAATGTCATTGATGAAAACTTCTATGATCAATAGTCCATCTGCATTTATTCTTAAGTACATATTTCTATCTGCATTTCCTTTCTTGAATCCCAAATGTAAAAAATAGGTATGTATGGAACTGACACTCCAAATTGTTCTTATCTTACATACAGTTTCTTATATATGATGAGCACATACCAAAATTGCATGAATTAAGATGCATTATGGTTTATATGTTATGAGCTAACAAAGTCATACAGTCAGTATATGTAAGACCGAGCAAAGGGTTACCTATTGATGAAAGCTATTCAAGGTTAACCGAGTATCAGTATCAACCAAGTAAGAAATCATGTGTTAACCGAGCTATTGGAAGTTTATGGTATTCATTGAGTTAACAGGTGTCACCGAGTTGGAAGTAGGTCAAGCATTAATGACAAAAACATTTAAGTGGGAAAATGGAAAATTCTATAAATACATAAAATACTGAGATCATTTTTCACCAAGTGATTTTGAAGAGCGATTATTTTACAGATCGAGTTTGAGCTAAGAATTTTCAAGATCATCCAAAGCAGTTGTAGATCGAACCGAGCACACTCTTCATATATTCTGAGTAAGTTGAAACCTCTACCGAACACATTCATCATATTTGCCAAAAACCTAGTTTGTTAAAATGGCATCTACTACAATCACATCTAAGGCTATGGAAGAGGAAGTTAATCTCATTGTTTCAAAAAACTATGATGAGCCCCATTATAAGTTACACTCAGAAGTTGCAGAAAAAATGGATCCAGCGGGAGCTTTTTCTTCTATCCTACCTAGGGTTTTACTCGTGGAAGATATACGATCTTATATCCACTACAAGATAAGAGAGATTGGTGACTTTGAGATGTTTTATTCTTATCAAAGGCTTTGCAGTGAGGATGGAAAACTAAAACCTGAATACAAAAAAGTTGAGAATATTGGTCTCACTCATGCCCTAGGTTTCCTGAAAAGTTTCAAAACTGAGTGGATTAGGGTTGTACTTAGTAGATTTCATGAAGGGATATCTTGGTTGGATGAGCCTATTAAAGTGACAAAGAAAATGATCCATAGGGTTATTGGTTACCCGAAAATAGACAAGGCCAAAGCTTTTTCTAGTGCCTCAAGGGTTGAAATTGAGAAGAATACAAGTGCAACATGGGACGACCGAGCATTAAAGATTGCTTCAATTGAAGATCTTGAAGTAAAATTTTTAGCACACGTCATTGGCTATAACATCTATCAGTCAAGCAGACTGAACAACATTCCATGTGGTGTTGTGGACATAGCTTACAAGATGGTTAAGAAAGAAGCACAAATGGACCTGGCCGAGATACTCTTGAGACAGTTAGAAGAGAACATGAAAACTATCAGGTCGGCAAAGTCAAACACATGTAAGTTCGGATCACTACTTGTATGGGTATTTTTCTACATTCAGAGGTTCTTTTCTTCTGTCGGTAATATAGATTGGCCTATCAAAAACCTATAGTCACTCAGATCTCTGATATGATGAGTAGTCTAGGAGATAATTTGAACAAAGTTGTAGATGACTATTTTGAGTAGTTCAAGATTAAGATAAATCTTTGAAGCAGAATTCCTAGCACACTGGTTGAGAAATATGAAATGGATATTTTTTTTCTAGTAGACACCAACCACACATTAATCAAGGCTATTGAGCTGAGAACAAAATGGTTAGCCCCCATGGGATATGAAATGGATATTAATTTTGCTTCGAAATCAATCAAGGCTTTACTAGCTACACCGAAGGACAAGGATGTCGAAAGGTTTGGAACCTATGAAGAGGCAAAGACAAGAATAAAAATAGGTCTTTTCATCGGTAAAATAACTAAAAAGTCTAGGAAGATGATGAAGACACTTGTAGAAAAGTTTGGGAATGAATCTGACTCATCAGATGAGTCACCGGTTGAACCTACAACCGAAGGCTAGTTACTACTAACTAAAAAACCCCACGATAGTGAGGAAACTGAGTCTAGCAAAGACAAAGATCCAATACCAGTTTCTCCCTCTCCAAATCCAAAGAAGAGGTAGGTGGAAGTACAATCAAGAGCTCAAAAAAGGTTAGCCACTGCAACTTCACCACCTTTGAAGAAGGGAGTTGTGAAGGTAATAAAACCAAAAGCAGCTAGACCAACCAAGACATATACAAAACAAGGAACCAAGGTTGTAGCTAAGGCACCAAGGAAAAGGAGTAGATTGATTAGAGGAAAGGAAGACCTTGAAGATGAAGAAAATGAAACCAATCAATTCAAGGTTGTCAGCAACAAAAATAGAACAATAGATGAAGTTGCTGAGGAAATAATTGAAAATGGAGAACTCACAGATCCATAACTTAGTTGGTTTGACAACATGTCTACCAAGGATCAAAATAAAATTGAGGAGGCAGTCATTCAGATGATGATATGCTTCAAATGAGTTCCATTGGAATTTTCCAAACAACTACCCAAGGCATTAGAAGAGAGAATAAATCAGAAGTGGTCTTATGCCTTGGACACCGAAAAGAAAATGAGGGAACAAGCCCTAGTCCAGGCAGCTCCAAATTTGTCTCTTAATGAGATTGAAGAATATATGAACACTTAATCTAGGAGATTTAGAGTAAAAGGTCAGGCTATGTAGGTATTAGATGAAAATGTAGCAGATATTGATGAGTCTAGCCAACTCATTTGGACATCAATTATTGCAGCAAAGAGCAAGCTGAGAAAATTGCATTTCTAAATTTGTCTAAGAAGAGACATAGGTCAAAAGGAAAAGGAATCCACATAGATGATGTTGGTTTGGCAAAGAAAACCGATGAGATAGATGTATCACTTACTGAGGTGATTGATACCACACGTGTTAATGAGGTAATAAGTATTTTGTAGGATACACCGGATCTAGTAGAGATCCAAACTAAGGAGAAAACTAATGAAGATGTACTCATTGAGGACATCCGTAATGGTGATCCTAATGAAAGAGATGACGATAAGGATGTGAACATTGCACCAGACAATACACAAGAGGAAGGTCATGTTACCGAGCCTACAATCACATTGTTATTAGGAGAGCTTCCTATTCTTGTAGAAGCAGTTGAAATTTTGTCAAAGGAACATCTCAAAGGATTAAATCCTAAGCAACCAAAGGATACAATAGGGGAACAAGGAGTAGAGATACCAGCTGACACAAACAAGCCTGAAGGAAAAGAGGCAATAGAGACAACAACAAAGGACCAAGATGATCCTAATGTAACTGAGGCCACTCTACAGGACACTACATTAGAAGCTCTGACTCAGTCAACTGACACAAAGGTCATTGAGGAGAAGAAGAAGGAAGATATAGTGTCAACTAGGCAGGTTACACAAAGTTCTGAGGTAAAGGATATCGTACCATTCACAAAGAGCTCACCTCAAGACCTTGAGAAGAAGAAGAAGAAAAAGAATCAAGGAAAAGGGCTAGTGACCTTAGAAGAAGTTATTGTTATACCAAAATGTGACTCAAGGACCCTAAGCCCTGAGGAATTGAGAAAATATGGGGACCTGTGTATAAGGAAGGAAACACAAGAAAAACTTAGACAAGAGTGAAAGAGCAAGGAAATTATTGAAAATGTAAGAGATATCTTACAATAGGTTGTACCAAAGGTCCACATTGATGAAGATACTCCTATAATGGACCAAATTTCTACACTTGCAGAAGAAATAAATGCCTCGTATATAGAAGCTGAAAAGAGAATAGAAGAAAGGGCAGAATCCAAAATCCAAAGTAAACTTGCAGAAAAAGATCAACCAAGAAGTGGCAATAAATAAGGTAGAGTTATCTGAGGTAATAACTGACATTCAGTTTATTACTTAGTTAATTAGTCAAATTTTGATTGAGATATGCACTGTGGACACTTTCACTACCGAGGTCAGTGAAAAGATAAAACAACTGGATAAAGAAATCAAAGCCAGTGCACATGCAGCCTTAACCGAGCCTCAAGCATTTGCTAAGCATATCTTGAAAGTTCAAGAACTCTGGTGGTTAAGAGAAGATCTCTGAAAGAAAGAAGAAAGAATAAGTGACCAAGTCACAGAACTACAAACCGAGTTGCTTCCCTATTTGAAATTTTTTGAGAAAGAAATTTTCAAGGCACAAACACTTGTTGCAACACCAAAAATCTCTATGTTGGACAACATTTTTGACATGCATGCACAAGTCGGTCTTGAGTACATTGCTCTCACCAACTTGAAAGAGGAATGGGAAAACCTCTTGGATTTATTGAAGAAAACCCATAATAACATTTTTGATATGTTGTAAGTATACATTTTCTTATTTGGCATTAATATCAAAAAGGAGGAAAACATGTATATACCAAATATGTAAACAAATGCTAAGTATACTACACATTACCGGTAGCATGCACCGAGGGGGAGTATAGAAATTTTTGATGATAAGTATATATGTATATATGGTGGAGGTAGAATATATTTTGAGACATAAGGTCTATATACATTCAAGGTTTTGATACTAATGCCAAAGGGGGAGATTTTTATCTCTATTTGACCATTAAAGATTGTCATTAGTATTAAAGACATCGGCCAATTACCTATGCTACTCTAGTTAGTAAATGCAAGCACTTCAAGCTAGTTAGTCAAGTCCTTTATATCGAACACCAGATCAGTTGTACCGAGCATCAGTGTACATCGATACTGAATGACAGTAAACACCGAGAAGACTGGACACCGAGAAGTATACACAATATTTACCGAGCATCATAGAAAACAACATAGTAATCAATAATGGCACATTTATTTATGCAGATGGTTACAACAGAATCACAAAACATTTTACCAAGATTGAGGATCATTTATTGTAGATATATTCATTAATTGCGATGATGATCTTTATGTAATTGCTAGATCTAGGTCAATTTTGTATACCATAGATCTTAGGGTTTTCTCTAAGATATTGTAACCTAATTCTGTTAAGTGGCATATGCAATATACTATATAAATGTAATTCATATCATTTTGAATGATGAATGAAGTGAAGAAGTTCTTGAAGCATAAGCCAACTTCAAGATATCAGTTATCAGACAGAGAAGAATAGAATACCGAGTCATTCAGATTAAGCAGAATCAAACAAGGATACTGAGCAGTTCAGAGTTGAGATCTACACATGAAAAGGTGATATCTATTCAGTATTTCATAGATCTGTATCAAACAAGATAGAGTTGTCAATTTGCAGATACTTTCTATTATTTTCTAATCATTGTAACAGAGAAACCCAAAATCTCTTAACAGAGTAGACCTAATAGTCTTTTATGTAAATCTCTTTACCTAGTGCACACTCAAGAAGTGGTGTCAAAATCCTATAACTAGGTAGATCTAGTCAATCTGAAATGTTAGTCCTAACAGGGTAAGATCACCATAAGTGATCACAACTTGTATCCCTAACCGACATACTTTTCTATCTGCAGTAGTGAAGAATTTGTAGGTGTCATCCCCACCACATTTTTTACCTTCTAACAAGGGTTTCTGCGTTACCACAATACTTGTGTTATGTGATTGATATATTGTTGATTTCATGCTATTTACTTTTACAATTTAATTGAATGAATGATGCTTACAATGGATTCAATTTTTATGTGAAGTTACTACTATTTGCTAATTTAGTTTTGGGAGTTAAGAATCTTGTGGCCACTTATTCTCCCCTCCCCTCTCAGTACCCTATCTCTCCATCCCAACAGAGGTCTCAATCTTTCTTGTGAGACTAATTTTTTGGGTGCTTGTAGGGATATAGGCTTCAATTCTACTTACGAAACTACAAGGGGTAGTCATGAACGAAGGTCCTTACTTAATACCTTAAGTTAGAGGCTTCCCTATTTAATTTTTAAAGTATCATAATCTTTGTGCAAGGATTGATCCAAGTGGGACTTACCCAGATCACCTCAAGATTACTCACCATATGTATTCCCTTGGCTAAAAATCCATGACAAAGCCAACATCACTTTGTTGAGGTGAAGGAGTATCAAGTTGTGAGAAAAGGTTTTGATACCATCCATTTCCTTAGGTATTTCTTTCTTGATGTTTTTTCAATTTATGTTGAGACCTATGGGAATCTTTGTGAACATACACTTGATGCTCTTGGAACATTGCAAACAAACTTTAGACCTCACAAGTGCTTGTATCCACACATTTTTTTGTCCCTTGTTGGATTTTTTGGAGACTATTTCTTTTTCACATCATTTTATTTCAACATAAACAATCAAACTTGGTCTAGAAAATACTCTAAACTTGTCAGTCAAACATCATAATCCTCTAGAGTCAAACTTTCAAGTTAAGCTTAAACGTTGTCAACATAGCTTCTCCATTTTTATCCTTAGCTCTTCCTTTTATTTGGTACATTCCAAAAAGTTAGGAGTCACCTTTAGCTGAAAAATATTACTTTTATCTCTCGACTACACTCTTGGTTAGTAGATTTTTCACTTGTCCATCATCTCTTTTGGATCTTTTATCTTATATTTGCTTATTCACAAGTGTCGTACATAGGAAATCTTGTGGAAAGTTATCTTTTCTCTCTTTTTATGATTTTTCACTTTGGACAAGTGGACACTTTTCTTACCTAGTTTGAAAATAAAGTCATTCTAAATCATCCTATTTAGCTCTTGACTATATTCTTTCATGCCTGTTACAACTAGATATCAGATCTTCCAAGCAAAGAAACCCAAAGAAAAATTTGAAAGATCACCTAGAGGATAACCTTAACCTTGGGGTTTTAATCCATTTGCTAATACCTTTAGTGATTATATTCTATCCTCACCTAGGTCATAAAATGGTGTTTCTTACACTCTAACCATGGAAGACCGAAATAGGAGGATTGATGAATTTTTGAAACAATTAGGAAACAAACACTTTGGACAAGAAAATCAAGAACATTTGGACAAAGAATTTGATAATTACACCTCTATAAATGGGTCATAACATGCCTCTCAACATACTAGACATGTTTCACATGATTCATAGAGTGATGATTTAGATGTTGAGATAACTGAAGAAGACATCCTACAATTCCAACAAGACAAACATTTGCAAAAACTCATGAAATAGACCTTAAATCAAGATAAATACAAATACTTCATTCACTTATCCTCACAAGGATTTAAGTTACCTTACAACTTTGATAGGAGTCTTATGAGACTCTTTCCTAGGAGTCTTAGTGCTCAAGCTATGGAGTGGTTCACTAAACTATCTCCTCCACTTAAGTCATTTGACCAACTAGTGCAAAGATTCATTCAACATTATTCTTACAATATTCAACATGTTGTCACCATGCTAGATCTATGAAATATCAAACAATGCCAAGGGGAATACTTTGTGGCTTTCCTTTAGCATTGGAGGAATATTTATTGACATTACCCTAGACAAATTCCCTAAACTGAAAAGATTGTCATTTTTATCAATAACCTTATTCTTGAATTACACTATGATCTTAGAAAGCAAATATTTTCCACATTTGACATGATGATATAAATTTCCCTTCCAATTGAAGTTTTTCAAGTCAAGAAGGGTGAACTTAGTTTGAAAAAGGACAATTCTAACAACAACAACTGCAATCAAAACAATAATAATGACAAAGATATGGATAAATCATAATCATGGAATAGAAACAAGCATGTAGTGAATGATGGTATAGTTGACACACCTACAAAAAATCCCAAAGAACCTATCTTCAATTTGACTAGTGGAATCCAAGCTACCCAACAACAAGAGGCTTCCAAATCATATGATTTAAATAGGTCCAATGAGTTTAACAAGGGTAAATCATCATGGACACCCAAACCTAAGTGCACTTTTACACCTCTAGGAGACTCACTTAAAGTGGTTCTGAAAACTTTGGTATCAAACAAGATCATCACATTACCAGACAATTCAAAACCTTATGAACTTGAAGTTAAGCCTAAGTGGTGGAATGATGACCATTATTGCAACTATCACAAGAAAAAATGTCATAAAACTGACAACTGTATGATACTTAAACACCTCATTCAAGACCTTATTGATAATGAGAAACTTGGGGTGGATGGACACATGACTAATGTTGATCACAAGGTCTATATTGAACCACTACCCAAGTATGAACAAGGAGAAGGGTCTAAAATGAATAATAAGGGTGCTAAGATCAACTACACTTAAACAAATAATGAAAATGTTATACACATGCTTGAACCATCTTATGAGACCATAAATATGATTAAGGGTAAGAAGGAATACTACAACTCAGATATTGATTAATCACCTCATATTATCCTTAGGGGTATTAGTTCTTCTTACACATTATCATGGTCTTATGACTTTGAAACTAAGAATGCACAAGCACAATATCCTATGATTATCCTCAAAGGAGTCAAATCCCCAACACATACACATACTTCAAACTTGAATGTTGCACTAGTAAATTTTACCTTATTTTTTTATGAGGATTAGTCAATTTTTTGATGCAAATTGGTTGACCAGATGAATATCACTGTTGTCAAACTTTTTTCATTGATTATTTGACACATAATATGTTTTTCATAAATGTGACCTTTATAATCATCGAATTATCGACTGAACCAACAACAAAATAATCACCTCAATCTGGAAGAATTGTCGACATATGTTTCATCTTCTTTGACAAATGTTGGTCAAAATAATCACATAATGTTGGTCGAAATAGTGACGAAAGATAGTCAAAACATTTGTCGAGAGTATATCATTCTCGTCAAAACTACATTTCTATGATGGTCAAAATATCGACATCAAATTCATTTTTTTTTATAAATAAAATATATTAATATATTATAGTGATTGGAATTCTAAATTCAATGGATGTCCTAGCCTACATTATGCTTAGTAGATACCTACAACATGGGTGCTTCTATTTTAAGACCACACACACACACACATGTGTGTGTGTGTGTGACATGTGTGTTTGTGTGTGTGATAAAATATATTTAACAATAAAAAAATATAAAATCTATCTCAAGAAATGATGGGAAAATTTTATATTATTTCTAGAAGGTTTCAACTTCTATTTGGTGTGGTTTCATGCATATTTATGTCTATATTCAATTTGTCATTTTCATGTTTATTAAAAGTCAAAAGAACATAAAAGATTTTTTAATTTGATTGTATTAGTACAATACACATTACACTAACTTTATAACAATATATTTTTATTTTATGTGGGGCAGTCCAAAGGAAGAGAAGAACAGTCCACTATTAACAATCTAACTAGTGCCAAAACTGCCATATGTACATCTTCAAATTACAAATATCATAATCAAGATATTATTAAAGATTTTGGTTCTACGTAATATAATGTTAGAATAGTGAAAAATACATACACATGGACACTAACTAAATTATCTAGTTTCAAATTAAACTTAAATTAACAAATACTCTTACCTTCCAAGTAAAAATATTTACTATTGAATCTAGTTGGTATAGGAGTGGAAGATGGTGAAATGAAATACAAAAGTAGAACCTAGTGAACTAGAATAGAATCGTTGGCCCAATGCCTTGTAATTTTGTTGGAAAATGTTACTATAGTATCTCTATATGTGTTGATGGTTTAAGTGGTTCCAACTATCCATGCTTTCGTATAAAATGACACCCTCATCATATAATGGATCTATCAAATTTTTACCATTTTCCAATAGATGTATTAGAACATGTAAAATTCTCTACGAAAGTGAAAGTTTTTCAATGGGTACAATAGATACTATGGATATGAAGTTGATTGTTCTAGAAAAAATTTATGTTCGATTTCTATGGCTATGAATGATGAAAATGGCTTAAATATTGGGATCATGATGATCTGATATCGCGATATCCACTTTGTCAATATATCTACCTAGCTTTAGTCTACAAGAACTCAGTGGAATGGAAATTCTGTCACACTTCAATTAGTAATTGCCTCCTCAATGCCATCATTTTTGTCATCACCATATTATTATAACGCTAAGCTCTTTTTCTTGTTTCTAGGGCTCCACTTGTATTAATAGTGGAGGATCTAGATGGTTGTAAGAAGCATTTTCCTTCTCTAAGAGAGTTAACTAGAAGATAGAGAACCTTGATAACAATGGCTTGGGGATTCAATTTCTTCAGTTTAAACCTATCGAATGTGCAAAAACAAAAGAAAGAAGAAATCTTCTTAGCTTTTCCATTGTTGTTGGCCATTGAAACCTCAGTGACAGAGGCAATATACAAGATGTAGAGAAATATATTTGTGGCACAATCCTAGATATACTTTAGATGTGGTTTTCTCTTTCCCTTGTAGTGATGTAATGAAAAACCTTTAAACACATTGTAATAAATAAAAAGAGAAGGCATTGTATAATATTGTATCGTTAAGTTTTATTTTTGCATATACATTACATTGGTAGTTTTTAATATATTGTAGAGGGAATTTGGAACATATGTGTACTCATTTATTCAAAATAAAGAAAGATGACAACAGATTGTTAGAGGAACATTATGATGCAGGAGCATCTCAGGTCCTTGGAAAACCCATGTCACCAAAAACATATTTGAGTTTGTTTGTGTTGCTCGATTCCTTGTTTGACCGAGTTGGTTCAGTGTTGCTCAGTTTCCTTTGTTTTCCAGTGTTGGTCGGTTATCTCTTTGGTGCTTGGTAATTTCCCTGGCACTCGATGATGCTTGTCTGGTGCTTGGTTGGCTTTTCTTACTGATGGGTTTCTTTTGAGTTTCTATTGAGGTCAACTTGTGGATTGATTATGGGTCATAGATTTAATGCTGGTATCCATCATTGGGAAGTGTGTGATCCTAGATTTGACTATTCCTTCTGTTGATTGTGGATTTGAAGGTCGACTTAGTTTGGTAGCCTCTTGTATAAATGTAGTTGTTTGGTTAGAGTTTAGGGGAGTCAGTTTTGATAGGAAAGGAAGATAGAAGATTAGAGATTATCTACAGATCCTCACATGTTTGAGGACTTATGTAATTCATTGTAATATTTGGCTAAAATCATGAAGGCCTTACAACTTGGCATGTATGAATCAAATTGAGTTAATATATGAATGATCCTGCATTTTCTCTCTCCCATTGTGTTGTTGCTTCCGCGTGTTGTTGAGAAAGGTGGTTTTGGTTAGGGTGTGCCATCTCTTGGCCCCTCTTGCCCTATCCTATGTCAGGTGGTCTCAGAGTGAGGTTAGATTTGGATCTAGGTTTTCAAATCTAGATTTGAAGGTTCCTTCTTGCGAAGCCCTAGTTGAATTTTTGTGGGGTAGTAGATTGCGATCTAACCTGTAGTTGCAGAGGGTTTTCAAGATGGTTCATGGGAGGTGAAATGCAAATCTAGGATTGGTAGACATGGTGAGACAAATTGCTACTAGATTGGAAGCTGTTGAAACAGCCCAGAGGAGAGGAAGACATCTTGAAGATGTTAGTGATGATGAAGTTGAGGTAGAACAAGGTGATGTAGATCCTACACCTATGATGGATCAGGGTGAGGAAAGATTCTTGAAGGCTTAACAAGTCTGAAGTCTACAATACACTTTAATCCTCCTAAGTATGGTGGAAAGTTGGATTCTAATGAATTGGTGCATTGGATCATAGAGATGGAAAAGTATTTTGAGTATGAAAATGTACCTGAAGATAAGAAAGTAAAAATTGCAAGCACAAAGTTGAAAAGTCATGCATCCTTATGGTGGGAATATCTATAGCTAGACAAAAAGAGGAAAGGAAAAGACAAAATCAAGGTATGGAGTAAAATGGTGAATAAATTGAAAGGAAAGTTCTTACCTTGTGATTGCCAGATTAACCTAGTTATGAAAATGCAAAGTTTAAGGCAAAAAGATAGATCGGTAAAGGAGTATACTGAGGAATTTTATAGATTGGATATCAAATCTAGACATGATGAAGATGAAGTGGAAAGAATTGCTAGATACCTGAATAGTTTGAGAGTTTCCATCCAAGAAGAAATCAGTTTGGTCAAATTGGAGAACATTGAAGAGGCTTATCAATTTGCATTGAAAGCTGAGGAGAAATTGAATAAGAGACATGAGAAAAGATAAAGAGGTAGAGGTGGTATATTCCCTAGAGGAAGAGGTAGATCTTATGGTGAAAATAGTAGATCTGAACCAGAAAAGACAACTGTGGATAAAGGAAAGACCGAGTGGAAAGGTGAAAGTTCATCTAGAGGCAGAGGCAATAACTACCTAGGTGGTTATAACAGAGGAAGTTTCTGAGGAACTTGTTACAATTGTGGAGAAGAAGGGCATAGATCATTTGAGTGTACACATGCAAGTAAGAAGGCTAGTAACGGTCGAAATGCTTTGGTGCAAGAAGAGTCACCAAATGAACCTGAGAAGGAAAATAACTTGATGGTAAGAAGAGCACTTTGGAATGAAGGTAAAAAGGAAGATCTGGTAAGGAAAAGTTTGTTCAAGACTAGATGTAGAGTTTCTAACAAATTTTGGAAGGTAATCATTAACAGTGGTAGCTCGGAGAATCTGGCATCTGAGGAGATGATCACAAAGTTGCAATTGGAAAGGTTGAAACATCCGAAGCCCTATCAGATTTCATGGATCAAAGATGAGCATACACTCCTGGTAAGTGAACAATGTTATGTGAATTTGAAGATTGGAAAGTACTATGATAAGGTGTTATGTGATATCATGCCTATGGATTGTTATCATATTTTTTTGGGTAGACTTTGACAATATGATAGACATGCTATATATGATGGGAGATTGCATAAGTATACTATTTTGGCTGATGGAAAAATATAGATCTTGTTACCTTTGATGGAAGAACTTGTTAGTAATGTTTGCACATCTGTGAAAGTTTTCTTGATGGAAGGAAGAAATTTTGTTAAGGATTTAAAGAGAAATGATGTATGTTTTTCTATGATTCTTAACAAACCAAGTACGAAAATAGAGGATAATGTCCTTGAGGAGATTGATAAGTTACTCACCAAGTACAATGAAATTATTTTTGATAATGTACCTAATGGTTTTCCACTGAAGAGAAGTATTGATCATTGCATGGATCTAATCCCTGGAGCTAGTTTACCAAACAAGGCACCTCATCGGTTGACACCTACCGAGAATCAGGAATTGAATCGACAGATTCAAGAGTTGCTGGAGAAAGGTTTGATTAGAGAAAGTTTGAGTCCTTGTGCAGTACCTACGGTATTGGAACCTAAGAAGAATAGAGAATGGTGAATGTGTACTGATTCCAGAGCAATCAACAAGATAACAGTGAAGTATAGGTTTCCTATACCGAGAATGGATGATATAATGGATAGTTTGACTGGAGAAAAGTATTTTACCAAGATTAATTTGAAAAGTGGGTATCATCGTATCAGAGTTAGAGAAGGTGATGAATGGAAGACCGCTTTTAAGACAAAAAGAAGGTTTGTATGAGTGGTTGGTTATGCCTTTTGGTTTAACTAATGCACCGAGTACTTTTATGAGGTTGATGAATGAAGTTTTGAAGAAATTCTTGGGTAAGTTTGTGATTGTATATCTTGATGATATTCTAATATTTAGTAAGACTAGAGAAGAAAATCTTTGGCATGTTAGACAAGTTTTGTAGAGATTGAAAGAAGAAAAGTTGCTGATAAATCTGAAAAAAGTGTTCATTCATGAAAGAGGAGATTGTGTATTTGGGATTTGTGATTTCAGCTGATGGTTTGAAAATGGATCCTGAAAATGTTGAAGCTATTTTAAATTGGCCTACACCTATGAATGCTAGTGAGGTAAGATCATTTCATGGTTTGGAAAGTTTTTACCAAAAGTTCATAAGGAATTTCAGTTCAATTTTTAATCCTATGACTGAGACTATGAGATGAGACAAAAGAGAATTCAAGTGGACACATGGAGCTAATAAAAGTTTTGAGACTCTGAAGTAGAAGGTTGCTGAATTTCCTATTTTGGCATTGCCTGATTTCAATAAGGTATTTCAAGTGGAATGTGATGCAAGTGGAAGTGCAATTGGAGCTATGTTGAGTCAAGAAGCTAAACCTATTGCTTTCTTTAGTGAAAAGTTGAATGATGCAAAAAGGAAATATTTTGTGTATGATCAAGAATTATATGTTATTGTTCAAGCACTGAAGAAATGGAGTCATTATTTGATACCGAGTGAATTTGTGTTGTATACCGATCATAAGGCTTTACAGTATTTGGGTAGTTAGAATAAGTTGAATCAAAGACATATGAAATGGGTTGAGTATTTGTAGAGTTATACATTTGTGATAAAGCATAAGAGTGGAGTCACTAACTGAGTTGTTGATGCATTGAGTAGACGGAGATCTTTGATGACCAAGATAAAAAATGGAATTTTAGGCTTTGATGACATGAGAGATTCTTATGAATTTGATCTTGATTTTTATGAGCCATGGAGAAAGTACAGAGCACCTATTCAAGATCAACAGAGTACTAAATGGGATGAATATTTTATGGAAGGAGGTATATTGTTTAAAGGTATTCAGTTGTGGATACTGAGAGGACCTATGAGAACTAATTTTATAAAAGAGAAACATAATGGTGGTTTGGCTAGACATTTTGGTGTTGATAAGACATTGAGTTTTCTTAATGAGAAATACTTTTGGCCACATTTGTATAAGGATGTTTAGAAATTTATGAAAAGTTGTGGAGTTTGTCAAGTTGCAAAAGGAGTTAGTCAGAATACTGGATTGTATACACTGATTGTTGTACTTGAGAAACCTTGGATTGACATCAATATGGATTTTTTTTTGGCTTACTAAAGAGACTAAGAGGTAATGATTCTATATTTGTTGTTGTGGATAGATTTTTCTAAAATGACACATTTTATACCTTGTAGAAAGACATCAGATGTAGTACATGTAGTAGATCTTTTCTTTAAGGAAATTGTCCGATTACATGGATTACCGAGGAGTATTATCTCTGACCAAGACAGTAAATTTGTTGGATACTTTTGGAAGACTCTTTGGAGAAAGATGGGTACAGAGTTGAAATATAGTTCTACATTTCACCTGCAAACCGATGGACAGACAAAAGTTGTGAATAGAAGCTTGGGTAATCTTTTGAGATGTTTAGTTGGAGACACACTATGTAATTGGAATTCTATGTTGGCAAAAGTAGAGTTTGCATAGAATAATTCAGTGAATAGAAGTATTGGAAAAAAACCTTTTGAGATTGTAAATGGCATACAACCAAGAGTTATATTAGATTTGAGAGACATTGATGATGAAAGAAAGAGAAGTGCTGAAGGAGTAAAATTTTCTGAGCACATGAAGACATTGCATGAAGATGTGAAGCTTAAACTAGAAAAGAGTAATAAGAAATACAAAGACAAAGCTGATAGATCAAGAAGACATAAGACTTTTGATGTTGGTGATGAAGTGATGGTTCATTTGAAGAAAGGAAGATTTCCTATTGGAACATATGTGAAGCTGAAGATGAAGAAGTTTGGACCTTGCAAGATTTTGAGAAAATTTGACAGTGGAAATGCATATGAAGTTGAGTTACCTAATGACATGGATACATCGCCTATTTTCAACATTGCTGATTTATATGAGTTTCATGAACCTAAAGAAGACATGACAATGTTGATGGAATATCCTAAGAAACATAATGAAGAGGTTGATCATATTTTGGAATAGAGAATTGGCAGAAGTACAAGAGGAAAATAGTATATGGAATATCTGGTAAAGTGGAAGAACAAACTGATTGAAGACAGCTCATGGATTTCATAGTCTAAGTTGGATGCAGCTCGGATCATACTTACTAAATGATTCAGAGAATCATTTTCAAATAACCCCAGGTGTCTGATGTAGGATCATCTTGGGTCCTTGGCAATCCTGTGTCACTGAAAACATATTTGAGTTTGTTTGTGTTGCTCGGTTCTTGCTTTGACCAAGTTGGTTCAGTGGTGCTTGGTTTCCTTTGTTCACTGGTGTTGGTCGATTATCTCTTTGGTGCTCGGTAATTTCCCTTGCGCTTGGTGATGCTTGTCTGGCACTCGGTTGGCTTTTCTTACCAATGGGTTTCTTTTGAGTTTCCATTGAGGCTGACTTGCGCATTGATTATGGGTCATGGATTTAATGCTGGTATCCATCATTAGGAAGTGTGTGGTCCTAGATCTGACTGTTCCTTCCGTTGATCATGGATATGAAGGCCAACTCAGTTTGGTAGCCTCTTGTATAAATGTAGTTGTTTGGTTAGAATTTAGGGGAGTCAGTTTTGATAGGAGAGGAAGATAGAAGATTAGAGATTATCTATAGATCCTCGCATGTTTGAAGACTTCTATAATTCACTGTAATATATAGCCAAAACTGGGAAGGCCTTACAGCCCGGCATGTATGAATCAAATTGAGTTAATATATGAATGATCCTGCATTTTCTCTCTCCCACTGTGTTGTTTCTTCTGCGTGTTGTTGAGAAAGGTGGTTCAAGTTAGGGTGTGCCATCTCTTGGCCCCTCTTGCCCTATCTTGCATCACATTAAGGAGAAGTATGTTGTATGTATTTTAATCTAAAAAAACTAACTGTTAGTTACAAATAACTAACTGTCAAGAGTCCTATAACTGACTATTACGATTAGTAGGGGTTATACTAGCCTTGAGAGGATTATTTAATAGAGATAAGGGTGTGTTTCAAAGGGAAGAGAGTGAAGATAGGGTAGATAATCGATCCTAGATCATGAAGATCAATGTAATCCACTTTGAAGCAATAAAAATGTAAAGTTAGTGTATTCTTCCAAGCATAACCCTTGAGGGTATAGTCAGAGGATTTGATGGTAAAAATGATTCTCTATGGTTCTTGTGAATGGATATGAGTTTGTCTGATATATTTTGTCATAGTCACTTGGATTGTTGCAATATTGGATTGGTATAACCCTCCACTATGGGTATAAATGAGTAGGATGGATCAGAACAAAATGTATCAGACAAACTCATATCCATTCACAAGAACCATAGAGAAATTAGTTACTTTACATCTTCTATGGTCCATAGTATAGTTTAAAATAATGAGGGAAAGAACAAAATGTATCAGACAAACTCATATCCATTCACAAGAACCATAGAGAAGCATTTTTACCATCAAATCCTCTGACTGTATCCTCATAGGTTATGCCTGGTAGAATACACTAACTTTAGATGCTTCTCTATGGTTCTTGTGAATGTATATGAGTTTGTCTGATACAAAAAATTTGACAGACCTAGTTTATAAACTATACTATGGACCCTAGAAGATGTAAACCCTCATTATTTTAAACTATACTATAGACCATAGAAGATGTAAACCCTTCATTTTTGTGTTAACTGTCCCTAAACAATGAGCAGGGGTCATAGTCACTTGGATTGTTGCAATATTGGATTGGTATGACCCTCCACTCTGGGTATAAATGAGTAGGATGGATTAGAACAAAATGTTTCACACATACTCATATCCATTCATAAGAACCATAGAGAAATGAGTTACTTTACATCTTCTATGGTCCATAGTATAGTTTAAAATAATGAGGGAAAGAACAAAATATATCAGACAAACTCATATCTATTCACAAGAACCATAGAGAAGCATTTTTACCATCAAATCCTCTGACTGTACCCTCAAGGGTTATGCCTGGCAGAATACACTACTTTACATGCTTCTCTATATTTCTTGTGAATGGATATGAGTTTGTCTGATACAATAAAGTCAACAGCCCTAGTTTATAAACTATACTATGAACCATAGAAGATGTAAACCCTCATTATTTTAAACTATACTATGGACCATAGAAGATGTAAACCCTCTTTTTTTATGTTAACTGTCCTTGAACAGTGAGCAAGGGTCACAGTCACTTGGATTTTTGCAATATTGGATTGGTATGATCCTCCACTTTGGGTATAAATGAGTAGGATGGCTCAGAACAAAATGTATCAAACAAACTCATATCTATTCACAAGAACCATAGAGAAATGAGTTACTTTACATCTTCTATGGTCCATAGTATAGCTTAAAATAATGAGGGAAAGAACAAAATGTATCAAACAAACTCATATCCATTCACAAGAACCATAGAGAAGCATTTTTACCATCAAACCCTCTGATTGTACCCTCACAGGTTATGCCTGGCATAATACACTAACTTTACATGCTTCTCTATGGTTCTTGTGAATGGATATGAGTTTGTTTGATACAACAAAGTTGAATGCCCTAGTTTATGTGCAAAAATAGACTGTTATTGACTGTCACCCAATTTATCTTCAATTTGTCAGCCAAATAACCTCAGATTTGTTGCAACAAGAAGCTAAGACATCTAATAAACTTCCTATGAAGTTATTTTTTCCATAGTAATCCGCACTGGTTCAAGAGAAATCAAACACCAGTGAAAAAATGTTAAAATATATGATTTTTTCCAATTCAATTTTGTAGATTTGTTTACCAGAGAAATAAACTAAAAGAGCTCAAATCAAACATTTTGGGCACTAATGGTGATGCCCACAAAACTGATAATCTAGACTTCCTCTAAGTCTTCCAATGCCATTATCTATTAAATGTTCAAAGATAAACATTAATAAACATTGTTTTCCCAATGGTTTTAATAAGCATTTGTAAGGTTAGGGTTAAGAGATGAAACTAGTGAAGAGATGATCGAAAACGTGTGCTACTAATTGAATTCAACCTCCTTCCCTCCTTCACATCTTCTTTTTGTGTGAAATAATTACAGAATGAAATAAAATGAAAGCGTGTCTTTTTTTTAAAGTTATATTCCCGTGTTGGTTAGAATTACGACCACCTTTCATGGTCATAATTATTTCCAACACGGGAATAGATTAAAAAACATTTCCTTCTATAAACTGACCAAGGAAAATCATTTTAATGCTTGGTCAAAAATGTTGGTCTAAAATGTGGGTCAAATGTACTAGTGTTGCGACTCGAAGTCAATAAAAAATTGTGCTTAATGGCCCTCATTCTTCCAAGATGTCAACACCTAGAAAGTCAAGGACCTCATCGTCTAAGCACACATCCACATCAATCAAGTCAAACTATAGTCTAGTGGACCAATTGCAATGTACTCCTACTTAGATATTTATATTGGAGTTGTTACAACTTTCCCTTGTTCATAAAGAGATCTTAGAGAAAATTTTAGTCATGATAAATGTTCCTAAGGACATTGACGTTGATCGATTCTAGACCATGATTAACCATCTTGTTGCACATCATTACCTCTTCTTTTATGAGGAGGATGACAAGTCACTCAACCATCTGCACAATCTAGCCTTACACATTGAGGTCAAAATACATAAAACCCATGTCAAGCACATGCTAATAGATGAAGGTGCAGGGTTGAACATTTGTACATACAAATTGCTACAACAGTTGAGTTTCTTTGAACACGCCATCGATCCTAGAAGAAAGATCATAATTAAAGCTTATGATGAAGAAGAAAGATCTACCTCTTGAACACAACATCTTGCTAGGAAGACCTTGGATACATGACATGCAAGAAGTGTCATCTACATATCACCAATGTATCAATTTTATTTATAATGGAACTGAGGTTTCTATTCCATGGGATAACACTATGTCAATTAATACTCTCACTATTGAAACTTGTGTACTACACAATAGAGAAGTTGAAGAAACTAAAAGCACACTAGCTAAATGTGAAAGGAAAATGAATCTATTGAATACTAGGATGGGGGAATATTGGTTGGAATCTATTGTATCACTTCCTATTTCTCCTCAGTCTTATGGTAAACCTTCTGAGGGTATGAAATCATTTTCCTCCTCTATGACTATCTATGGAACTTTTGTTCAATCCTCAATTCCTTTGGAAGATGAAAATGAAGAAAAAGTTGTTAGGGAATGGATATACCATGTAAAAGACACTAAGAGTTCTACATATACTATCAAAATTATCCTAGAAAAATATGGAAAGGGATATAATTTTCTAGCTAAAATGGGATATTTAGGTCATGGTCCTTTGAGTGATTAGAAAAATTCTCTTGTTGAACCACTAAATCCTACTGAGGGATGTAATTCTAAAGACAAAACACGTATGGTATTTTATACTACTAATAATAGACCCTCTATGGATGAAGAATCAGATGACAAAGAAGAGTCTGAAAAGGAAACTAAACCCATTAACACTATTTCTCATGAGAGAGAATATTTTGTCCCCTTCACTTCTCTTCTTTGGGGAGAAGTTGAACAACATATTGATCACACCTATGAAGCTTCTACTTTTCACTAGAACTATGCTTCAGATATTGAAGATCCTAAGGAAGAACACATACATGTAACTATTGCTAGATTTGTACATAAAATTAAAAGCAGTGACTCTGGGGAATATGAGTGGGATTATCTCTTGGTTGTGTCTATAGAGGTAGGATTTGATGTCATTCATTGCTAATCTAATCAAACTGAGATAGAATATGAGTCACTTGTAGGGTTTGATGAGTCAGATCTACATATCATTCATGTTGACCAAGTTGACAACGCTAGGAGTCTTATTGATTTAGATATTTCTGAAGGGGACCTTATTGATTCTAAATTACTTGTCACTAGAAATTATTCCCACCACACCAATACTTTGGAACCTTTCACATCCCTTTCACTTATGCATCTCAACCTTATTGACTGGTCCCGAACCAATACCCTAAGCTCTTAACATTTCAAAATGAATATGATATTTCGTGCTACTTAAATGTTCTTGAGCCTATAGTCTCTTCCACCAGTGAACCAAAAAGTATGACTGAGTCAGACATCAAGTATAGTAGTCACAAAATACAAAGAAAACTAAAAAATAATAGGTTTTGTGATGGTGAAAACCACTTTATGGCAGTGTCAAAGCCAAAATAGTAAAAATAAAAGACATATCTAAGGGTGAAAACCTCTTTGAGGCACCTATGGATGAGATACTTTGTGGTCTACCCCGTTACTTTCAAGAAAGATCATCAATTTTGATAGAACCTACTCAAGAAATGAACATTGGGATAGATGAAGTAGCTCATGTCATACACTTAGCTTAGTGTTTTTCAGAGGAAGAAAAGAGGTAATTCACAGATTTCTTCCTAGAAAAGAAGATAGTTTTTTCTTGGACTTATTCTGACATTGCCAGGGCTTGACACTAATCTTATCATGCATCACTTATCTATAGCTCCTAATATCAAACATATGAAACAAAAGCTATGAAAAATACTCCACATGTAGCTCTCCTTGTCAAATTCGAACTAGAAAATCTCCTTCAAGATGGATTCATAAGGGCTATTGATTACGTTGAATGGATATCCAAAATTGTATTAGTGTCTAAGCTAGATAAATCTATATGATATGCACTAATTTTTTATATCTAGACAAAGCATTCCCTAAGGATGTTTTTTCACTCCCCAATATTGACATGATAGTGGACATGACGATGGGCTATGAGATATAACTAGATCAAAATTGCTCCTAAAGATCAAGAGAAAACAAATTTCACTTGTGCATGGGGAACTTTATGTTGGAATATTATTTAAGTTGGACTTTAAAATATTGGAGCTACATATCAATGAGCTATGACCATAATATTTCATGACATGATGCATAAAACTATGAAGGATTATGTCATATAAGAGAAACACCCATCTTAGAGATTTTGGATTAATCCTAGATCATATGGAATAGTTTAAGCTAATACTAAATCCTAAAAAGTGTGCATTTGGGTTTACCTATGTAAAACTACTTGGTTATATCATATCAGTGAAAGGAATTGAGATTGGACCTGAAAATTTTTAGGATATCATGGATATGCCACCGCTGAGAAACATTAGTCAAATGAGAAGTCTACAAGGATATCTACTGTCTATTAGGAGGTTCATCTCTCAACTTTCTGATAGAGAACAACCATTTAACAAGAACTTTCATAAAGGATCTAAGTGTGTATGGAATGAAGAATGTGAGAAAATCTTGAATCGGATTAAGGAATACTTGGCTAATCCACCTATCTTGATGCCTCCTATTCCTAGAAATCCTTTTATTCTATACATTTCGGCTATAGCTACATCCTTTTGAGAATTATTGGCACAAAAAGATGAGACAAGAAAAGAAAGAGCTATCTACTACATCAGTAGAACATTAGTAGCTTATAAGATCAATTACAACAATATTGAAAAATCTTACCTTGCAATGGTGTTTGTGTCACAAAAAACTCAGACATTATATGTTGGCACATACTACACAACTAGTAGAAAAAATTGATCCATTGAAATATCTACTAAGTAAAGCTACCCTTACTAGTTGACTAGCTAAATGGATGATGATTCTTTTTGAATTTAACATTGAGTACGTTGATTGTAAGGCCATAAAAGGATAATAAATTGCTGATCAATTAGTTGAATTCCCTTTACAGGATAATGTGCCTATGCAAATTTATTTTCTTGATGCACCTATCATGTGTATGACTAAGCACACCTTGAAAATGCTCTTTGATGGATCCTACACACAAAATGGTTTAGGTGCTGGAGTTCTCTTTGTTACACCTCAAGGATACACCATACCTAAAGCATACAAGTTGTTCCCTGGTACAAATAATATTGTTGAATATAAGACTTTAATGAATGGGATCAAATTGGCTATTGAGTGGAGGACTACTGTGTTACTATAACTAATGGTGATGATCATGAAGACTGATTAAGATCAAAATTATACAATATAGTAGAAATATTATATCATTTATTATCTTTTCATTGATGTCAAGAAATTGATATCTAATTTATATTGTGTTTCCATATCATCTGGAGTATGATATAAGTTGAATGAGTTAAGGAGAAGAATAAGTGAAATTTTGTGAAGTTGAAGAACTTAATTGGACAAATGATACAGATCAGACAATGTTAAGATTATGTTGATATAATTTTTTTTACCTAACATATGATTATATCAAGTCGGTAAAGAAGATTAGTCAAGTTGGTAAGCAAAATAGTTTGGCTATTGAGAAAAAAAAGTCATTTGATAAAAGAAAAGTAAGTTTCAATAAAGGAAAAGGAATGCAAGACACCGAGAAGAAGGTTTCAGTCACTGAGAAAAGTTAACCAAAATTTAGTTGAAGAAAAGAAGTTAGTCACCGAGCAAGGAACAAAAATTAAATACAAGGATCAGAACAACATTTAATGATGAGCTATGATGAGCTAGAAGATTCTAATGATGAGGAAGAGTTAGTTAGAGAGATCTATGATTAGAAAAATTCAAGATGATGATCTATGGTATAGATCTAAGTGGAAAAAATAGAAGGAATGAGTTTTAAGAAAGTTCAAGTTCCAAGGTGATGATAAAACATTTTATCGAGCTCTAAATTCATTGAATTAGTTTGAAGTTGATCAGACGGTTGAAATTAATCAAAAGAAAACATGATAAAGGAGATTAAGAAGAAAAAAAAATCTATATAAAGGATGAATTTTTATAAACAAATGGCTAACAAATTGAAGGGTTGATGAGCCACTAATTGATGCAGTGGAGATGGAAATGTTGGCAGTGGGCCAATGTCCCTCGCAGGGTTCACAACATGGCTTAACCACCTCTTGTGTCTTCTATAAGTCTAGTGGTTGTATTGGGCATTAATAGGTTTATCTTTTGGTGCAATGACAACCCTAATGGTTAACAAGTGGTATCATAGCTTGGTCATGGGTTCAAATCCACGTAGGCCATAGTGAGTGACCCTGGGAGGGGAATTATTGGAATTGGGATAGTGTCCCTCGCAGGGCTCGTGACATGGATTAACTACCTCATGTGTCTTTTATAAGTCTAGTGATTATCTCAGGGATTATCTTGGGCATTAAAAGGTTGATCTTTTGGTACAAAGACAACCCTAGCAGTTAATAGGAAAAGGTTGAATTCTGAGTCAAAAAGCTTAATTTGATGAAGTGTTGAAGCCAGTGGAAAGTGAAAGATTGAAGTGAGGAAAAAGAGCACACAAAGGATCTGATTATGAAAAGGATAGTTGTAGATTTATAGGTTAATTTATTCACTATTTCTTATTAACACTTACAATAGAAAATTTTCTTAACTGACTGGACTCAACATTCTTATTGTAAAATCCTTGAAAAAGGTAACACCGTAAAGAGTGTTTGAAGACCTTTAACCATGCCACTCCTAACAAAGTGACTATCTTAACAGATCAGAGGCAAATCTCTTAATCAGGTCACATTTAACAGTGTGTATTGTAATCTTTAGCTAGATTGGCTTTTAACCGAGCATACTTTAGAAGAGTGTTTTCTTTAGTGGGTGACAATTCCCACGGTGATTTTTCCCAAAGTTGGGTTTCCACATTAAATACTGGTGTTATAAGTTTTGAATAATTAATGTGATTATTATTGCTAATTGATAAAGTTAATTTACTATTGTCGGTTAATAGTGAAATGTGTCTGACAGAGTTGACACTAAGATAGATTAGAGAAAGTTTTTAAGGTATAGAGAATCAAGGATTACTAATTCACCCCCCCACCCCCTCTGTAATCCAACATACTAAATTACATATCGTTGGAGATTCTCATCTCATCATCAATCAAAAAAATAATGAATATCTAACCAAGGATGAGAAGGTGATTCCCTATAATAAAATGGTTGATGATCTTAAGAACTACTTTTTCTTTGTGACCTTTCGACAGATTCCTAGAGCTAAGAACAAAGTTGTTGATGCTATGGCTACACTTGCTTCCATTCTACAGTCGCAAGATCATGAATCTTGATATGAATTTCTAGTGGAAGAGATAATGTTCCCCTCATATGACTCTCTTGATAATCACATAATTTGTATCATTGTTGGTCATGATTCCTCCTTCTGTGATAAAATATATTCTTTCCTACATGATAAAATTATACCTGATAACCTTACATGTAATGAAAAATACCAACATTTTTGTAATGCCTCCAACTATACCATCATTTCTAGTGACTTGTTTAGAAGGGGTCTAGACGGAGCACTTCTTAGATGTCTAGAGAGAGATGAATCCAAATGTGTGTTAGCTGAAGTCCATGAGGGTGTATGTGGGTTACCATTGGCCTACTATGAAAACTGATATTGTCAAATATGCTAAATCTTGTAAGAAGTATCAAATGCATGGAAATCTGATACATGCTCCAAGAAGGGATCTTATTCCATCCATCACACATTGGCCTTTTCAGTAGTGGACCTTTGACTTAGTAGGTAAGATATATGTGAGCTCATCATGAGGAAAAAAATTCATTATCACTGCTACTGAGTATTTCACTAAGTGGGTTAAAGTTGTACCACTTTTTGTTGCTACAAGAAAATAGGTGTCCATGTTTATCCTGAACTACATAATTTATCTCTATGGTATTCCATCCTCTATAGTTACTGTTAATGGAGGACAATTTAAGAACAAAGACCTGGAATTTTTTTGTAAGAGATTTAAGATCAAACAACATTGGTCATCCATCTATTATACTCAATGAAATAGACAAGCTGAGGCATCAAATAAGACTATTCTAAAAATATTGCACGGGACTGTTAGTAAGTCTGGAAGGGATTGACATCTTCAAATCAAACTTTCTTTATGGGCTTATAGAAAAAGCATACACACACCAATGGGAGATACACCTTTTTCCCTCATCTATGGGGAAGAATTTGTCTTACCTATTGAGGTAGAAATAGCTTCACTTGGAGTCTCTCTAAAAGGGCTTGTAACAGATGAAGACTATCACATAACATGGATCCAAGAACTAGAAGCACTAGATGAATGTAGGAAAGCCATGTTTGATCACATGAGAGTATATCAGAAAAGAATGTCAAAAATATACAATAAGAAGTTACACCATAGATCTTTTGAGGTTGGTGATCTAGTTGTAAGAGAAAATCCTAAGAATCAATAGAATCATGAATAGAAAGGAAAGTTTGAACCTCACTAGTTGGGTCCTTATATAATTACAACTGCCTTTGGATTGAGTGTGTATCATCTCTCAACCCCAGAGGGAGAAAAATCCTTGAGCCTATCAATACTCTCCACCTGAAGAAGTTCTATGCATGACATTCTCTTCATCTAGAGTTATTGTACATAGCATATGATCCTAAAAAAAATAAAAAAAATTGATATATATGTGTAGTGCCTCCCTCATTTGCCTCCCTGCATGAACATCCTAATGGTGTAGTTTTGACTATCACACTCAAAGGGTAAGGTCATGTTGGTCCCATGTGAGGTGGAGTCCATTAGGAGGATTGTTTTGGATCATGTTTTCAATGTTTTGCATGAACTTGGAGATGTAGGATGTGGTCTTGAATCACATTCTGGCGACCCTTAGAGTTAGGGATGAGTTGGTCATGTGAATGCAGTGATTGGTATTCACATTATGATTTGATGGCATCATGAGATGGAACTTTCCTATCTTTTCCTTATGTTCATTGGGAGATTATCTTTGGAGTCATGTCAGGTGTTTTAAGAGACTCTATCTTTGTATTATCTTTTTGCATTATAGACTCAGTAATTAGAAAGTTATGTTGTTACATATTGGTTTGTATCCTAATGGATAGATGCTTGACCACCATTTGTGATGTACTCCTTTTCTTGTTACTTATGTACTCATGCCAATAATTCTAGGATGCTCTATGTTGGATACATGATTAATTGAATTTAACCAATCTTTCTGATAATACTATTGAGTGCATGTTTTGTGGAAATTGAATTAGAACAAGGAAACTAAAATAATAATAGAGAAATGAAATTTATATATGTTCTAATGTAGTTAAAGATTTTTTTCCAAATGTATGTAATTTTCTAGAAGAAATGCAGTAGGATAGGTGTGTGGTGTCGAGAATTGAGTAGGAAGAATGTACCCCTTCTGAATATTGAAATGTTTTTATTGGATATGAATGCTTACGTAAATGACCATTTGAATCTATGTTATGTTGAGACATGTATTAATAGAGAAGTGATCATTAGGTCTTGATGTTGAGTAAGAGATTTTGCATGGTATGCTTTGATGTTATAGTAATGCAAGAAAAGCAAATCAATTGAAATGTTACTTGTAAATGGTTAAGGACATATTTCTATTATTTGATTTTGAGGTCTTGATGTTACGGTAATTGATGAATTATTTAATTTATAATATTATGCTTTAATTTTGTGCACCTTATGCAATAAAAGTCTATTTTAAATGATTTTGGTTAATATGTTAGCTTAATTGGTATATCATTGTGTTCTTGGATTAACTTTCTTTGAATTTAGGAAATGTATTATTAAAAATTATGTGATTATCTTGTGATTAAGTGTGGATACATTTGGATTATATGATATTTTGAGTGTGATTAATTATGATGTATTTTATATGTATGTCATTTGATTTTTCATGAGCTACTGATATTTTATCTAGTGTGCAATAAATTAACCATGGATTAAATAAGGAGTAATTAAAGATACATGCATGTGAAAATATTGTAAAGCCAAGGTTATCTCCAAAGGGAGAAATAACCTCGTTGTGATGTATAATGTTGTAAAGTAATGTTTGATTGTATTATTTAAATTGTGTTTATTTTTATTTTAAATTAATGTCTACTTGGCATGCCATGTGTGGAGTGATGTGTTGTTACTTTTGTGGTGTCAATTGACACATGTGTTGTGAGTTGGCATGGCCAAGTGCATTCTTTATTAGTTGTCTTCCACTTTTGAGTCACCTTGCAGAATCCCAAGGTTAGGTATCTTGGTTGTTGAGCGTTGTGAGGGAATCTTATTTTAATTTTTTGTGAGTCAACTCTTAGTAGACCTTTGAGAAGCAAAAAGTAACCCAAATGGTTAGTTAGGGTTAAAAATTAGATTACCACATAGGTGTACTTTGGGTTAGGGGTCAAATTTTGACCAATAAGATGTTTTTAGACCATTTTTGCCTCTTCAAAAGATGTCTTTTTGAAATATGATGAAATTGGGAAGTGTGTCATGTCTTCCTCTCTTTGCAATTTTGAATTTCCCTCTTGTTGGAGAGAGACCCTTGGATAGTGTATCCAATCATCTTTGAGGTTAGGTAGGGTTTTCCTTTTTAGTAGAATAGAGAGAAATTTGGTAGGTTGATTGTACACTCTCTAATTTTGGAGACTTTTAGTGGACTTAGCAGGTTTTGGTGGACTTAGCAAGGAAGGAAAGATTGTAGAAAAGGAAGCTCTTCTCAACCCTCTTTTGCCATAGCTTGGAGTAAGGTTGGTGGCCTTGTCATGGAAGACTCTTTCTTTTTCTTGTATGTAAAATACGTTTTTTTTGTTATGTTATTGTAATAGTTCTGTGAAGCTTCATGCTCACTTTCATGGCTTCTTGTTAAGTGTTTATTTGTTGGTTTTGTTTTAGTGTTTTTGTTTTATTGGGGTGTGCAAGGCCAAACTCTCCCTTGGGAGGGAAGAGATCCTTGATGGGTGAATGGATTAAGTTAGGAATGCCCATTTAGTGTAGAGTCCTTCCTCAAGGAGGAAGGGGATGAGGCATGGATGTATGGTCTCCATGTTGTCATTCTTGTTGTATACTTATTTGGAGGTCATAAGGGTTGTATTTTGTGAAAGGAAATTGAAGGGTTGTATTTTGTGAAAAGAAATGGAAGGGTTGTATTTTGTGAAAGAAAATGGAAGGGTTGGTACTTTTTTTTAAGGCCTTGTGAAGGAAATGGTTATGGATTTTGGGCCTTGTTGAAGGCATGGTTTTACTTTTGAATGGCTTCTCCTACTTGGTACTTTCCATGTTCACCCCTTTTATGGGTCCAAGGTGACCCATTGTGTGAATATCCTTGGGATGGAGATTTTATGTATCTTTGTGCTTACTGGTTTTTATGTGTAAGTGTGTTGAAGCATGTATGTAACCCTCATCCATATTTATTTCTCCAAGCTCAAGGGTGGCCATGTAATGGCCTGGGTTGGGAGGTGAGTCTTCATGGTCAAAGTGGTTTTCTTTTACATATTTTTATTTGAAGGAGTTGCTGGTTTTGTTGAAGGAAAGAATATTTTTTCATTATTACTTGCAAATTTTTATGTGGTAAAAAGGGCTAAAAGATCCATGTGTAAAAGAGTAGTGAAAAAGGCCATGTAAATGTCTAAAAGCATGTAAAATGGTTGTAAAAGTTTATATTTGAATGTGAAATTTTCTCTGTATTTCTAAAGAAAGAAAATGTAAAAACAATGATTCCTTATGCCTTGAATGCAAAAATGATAGCTTGCTGGTTTGTTTTCCCATATGCAAGAAAAAAGTTAGATTTTCTTATGATTGTTAATCTCTTCCCTATGTAGTAAAAATTTACTTCAAGTATTTAGTTGAAAAAGAAAAGTTAATGTAGATTTATTTTTCTAATTACTTATGTAAGAATAGATTTCATTTTGATATCATGTTAGTTTTTTTTTTAAAAGTCTTGTATATACACTTATATATATATATACCCTATTGGAATACATTGCTATGTTGATGTTTACAAAAAAATAGACTTAGTTATTCTCTATCTTTCTTTTTGTTGATTTGGGAAGAGTATATATACCTAAATATATATGTATGTATATACACACATGTATACTTATGTGTATACAAAACTTGAAAATTTTCATCTCCTTCTTGCTTTTTGCCAAACCTGCAATAACCAAATGAGAGATTAGGGTTTTGGTAGATGTTTTATTCTTAGCCTAATTTTGAATTAGGGTTAGGGTTGGCTTTTTGGAGCCATTTTAAATTTTAAATTTTAATTATGTTATCATTAAATTATGACTAAATTTTAATCTCTCTTTTATTATAATTTAATGATTGTTGACTTTTCACAGTCACTTTATTTTGAATTTTGTTTTAATATTATTTTATTAATCATTGAGATTTTAAAAAGATTCATTTTTATTATTTAGTAGGATTCTGTTTGGATTTAAATCTCTGTCTTATTTTAATTTAATGATTGTTGACTTTTGACAGTCACTTTAATTTGAATTCTGATTTATTTATTATTTTTATTGTCATTGGGATTCTGAAAGAGATTCCTTATTTAGTGGGATTCTGTTTAGATTTTAATCCCTGTCTTATTTTGATTTAATGATTGTTGACTTTAGACAATCACTTTAATTTGAATTCTGATTTATTTATTATTTTTATTTTCATTGGGATTATGAAAAGATTATTTTATTATTTAGTGGGATTCTAATATTTTTCTTTTGGATGTCATTTTTAATTTAATTTAAATTTGATAATATTGAGATATTAATAAATGGACCCTTATTCTTTTTAATACTATTCTTAGAATTTGCTATTTTTTTAATTTAAAAATTAATGCCTATTTCTAATTGAATACTATTTTTATTTTTATTGTAACGCTGGTGGTTAAATTTAATATTTAATAATAATATTTTGATGTATTAATGGGTTATTCTAGGAGAAATTATTTAATGTCTTAGGATGGGACTTAAATAAATAACTCTTAGGATGGGACTTAGATAAATAACTTTCCCTTAGCCTAAATGATAAATTTAATATTAAAAGCTTTATTATGGTTATTTTAATCTTTTAAATATTTAATTTAAATTAATTAATTAACTTTGATAATATTATGTTTTGGGATTAAAATATAGTATTTAAACTTAATTATTATTAACATTATAACTTTTAAATGGGTAATAACGTCATAACCCTAGGTTTCACATAGGAATTTTTTATGATCCTATTTCATCAATTTAGAGTTTTCTTGAGATTTGATATTTTCAGATTTAAAATTTAATATTTATTTCTAATTGAACATTATTATTATTTTTAATAAAACATTGGTGGTAAAATTTGATATTTAATTTGTTTATATTATTTTAATAATTAATAGGTTATTTGGGGGAGATTATTTAATATCCAAGATGGGACTTGGATAAATATTTCTCCCTTAGCATTAATGTTAAATTTTATAATAATGTTTTATATAGCCATTTTAATGCCCTTAAATTATATAATTGAGGTTAATTAATAAACCTTGGTAACTTTATATCTTAAGTAAAATTATAATATTTTAATTTAAGATATTTGAATATTATTATGTTTAATAAATAATAATTTCTTAACCCTAGTTTTCACTTAGGGTTATTTTATTTTATTTTAAGGCGAAGGTAGACGAGGCTACTAAATATATATATATAAATAAAACCTAGTTCAAAGGCTCCATGGGGAAATAACTCAGATGAAAATCCCACATCTTAGCCCCATTACAATAATTACATTGATTTACAATTCTCAAAGTGAGAACATATAACCCAACACAAATATCTAGTGACATCACCAAAATGTTCAAGTCATTGACATACAAAAACCCATACAATATATACCAAATTATTATCCAACGAATGAGTATGCAAAAATTTAAGATAGTAAATCTGCATAACTATCCAAATTGGCAAAAGTCCCAAAATTTGGCATTTTGGCCAAATCCACTATACAGTAAATTCACTATAAATATTCTACCTTCTTTGTTTTGTCGATATTCGACACTATTGCACCAGCTCATATGACCATAAACCAACACCCAATTCAACCATAGAATATTAGAAATACTAATGACATCCCAACCAAATTGCTCCTGACACTACAACATTCATCACATTTTTGAAGCCTAGAGAGGGAGACAAGACAGTCTCCGGAACAGAGCTTGAACCATCAACATAGTTTTGAGGTCCCAAAGCATTCTCGATAGAAGTTGCTTCTTTCTTATAAATATCTTCACGAACAAACATGAACAGTACCATAAATTGAACAACATTGAAGACATTGGAGATGCAAATTGAAATGACCTATGATGGGAACAGTATTCAGCGCTCTTGGGGTTGCAGAACACCATTGCCCACAATCTTTTGAATGCACCTTCTACAATGCCTGCACTCTGCATTAAACATGAAACCCAAATCCTCTATACTTAATGCATTTTCAAAAGGTCTCTCCCACACCTCTACAGATAATCCCACTCTATAGTTATTGGGCGCGTACTCCATGTCTAAATAAATTGCAAGGCACCACCCCAAATGTGGCGAGGCTCAGGCACATTTACCATGACAATCATTCCCATATCACACCACTTACTTTCGTACTTACACCCACTCGTACACTCCAATCTGAACAAACACCATGGAGCTGCAAAGCATAACTTGGAAAGACTCCTCACATAAGCTAGTATGTGACGATGCCCAACTCATCCCCTGCCATGAATGTGCCTAGAAATGTATGAAAAATGTAGGACAATGAATTTTCTGAGTCATAAAATTAGGGGTGTGTATTAATGATGATTCCACAAGCCAATATGGCCACATTGATATCCATTGAGGTACAACAGCCAATCTCATAATCACACTTAAGGGGAGTAATTTTCTCTTCTAATTATGTCATTTAATTCCCCATTAATACTATTACAATCTGTCACTATGAGTAGTTCAATGTTTATTGAATCACATCCTATATTTGAGAGGTAATCAACCACATGATTGCCTTCCTGATAGGTATGGGAAATGACACAACTTTTAAATTCATCTAGAAGTCACCAGATCTGATTAAAAATATATCCCAAACTCCTATTAGATAACTTTCTATTAATGCATGCTTGGATCACTATAAGTGAGTCACCTTCCACATGGATGCATTCAATTCCTAATGGTTTGGGAAGAACTAACCCTTGAAGTAAAGTTGATGCTTCAATAATATTGTTTGTGCCAGGCAGAATATTAGAAGATTTCATGGAAATTGGATGCCCAAATTCATTTCTCAAACACACCCCAATTCCTGACTTACCTGGATTCCCCCGTGAAGCCCCATCAAAATTAATTTTGATAACACCATGATCTGGAGGAAGCAACTTGACCTTATTCCTATCCACTTTCTTAGAGGATTTGTTCATATTAAAAAAGGATGGTAAGGTAATATATCTCCATTCCTTGAGCGTTGCATCATCCCATGATCCAAAGTGAACCTGTGATGATCTTGACTTGATGTTGGCAAAGACCACTTCAGATATTGACTTTTCTATAGTAAGTATCACATTCTCTACTGGTGATGGGGACTCTCTAAAGATATGCTTATTGCATTCCCACCATAATGCCCAAACAATCAAGGATGGTGAGCACTTCCATATTAGAGCAAGAAGAGAATTGGGTTGAACTATTGGCTAGGATTCAAATAATTCATGTAGTAAAATGGGAAGTGGCATAGCATAGTTTAGTTTCTTAAGCATTGATTTCCAACATTCCTGTGCAAATTCACATTGTAAAAAAACATGATCTGCATCCTCAAGCTCTCTCTGACAAAGTAAACATTTAAATCTTTGTGTAATATTGAACTTTTCCAGCCTATCGCTAGTTAAGGGTCTCCTTCTAAGGGTGATCCATGCAAAACAACCAGCTTTTGGTAGCGTACAATTGTTCCAACATAACGAATATGCTCAAATTTTAGTTCTAGGAATTTCCACATTACCAACTACCAAGGTTCCTTCCTTAATTGAGTAATTACCTTCATGAGATGGGGCCCAAAATAAACAGTCCTCAATAGGCTAAGAGAAAACTTGTGTAACATTTACTACTTCTTTAAATAAATTGCACATGATCTCAGGAATTGGGAGTAGTGAAGGATTTTTCCAAGCCACTGAATGTGAATGGGGGTCCACATGATCCACATAGTGACATACCTTAATCCCCCAATGTTGTTTAAAAATAGGAATTAGACCCATTAACTGAGGAGTATTAGAAAGTGGTCGTAGACCATTTCATGAATCCTCCCAAAATTTGGCATTTTGTCCATTATTGATCTCCCAAGAGACATAATTTGCAATAACATCTCTCAAGGCTACCATAAAATTCCAAATTTTTTATCCTTTTGGAAGGGAAGCTGCTGAAATGATACAATTGGGGTCTGAGGAATCTAGGTATTTCAACTGCATAATCTTACACCATGTGTTGTTTGGTTTCTTCATCATTTTCCAAACCAATTTCCCCCCATATGCATTGTTACGATGTCCTATGTCATGAAGGCCTATACCCCCTCTTTGTTTATCTATTACCATCTCCTGCATGGATATTAATGGAATTTTTCTTTGACTTGTCATATTGCTGCACCATAAAAAGCTCAAGATGATATGTTTAATCTACTTAATCACACCTGGTGGAGCACAAAGAACTAAAATAAAATAATTTGGGATGGCAAATAATACTTATCTGATTAGGAGAATCCTGCCAGGAAAAGAAAGCCACCTTACCTTCTAGGCAGAAAGTCTATTTTTAATCCTATCCACAACTGATTTCCAGTAGCTTGCCTTATTAGATCCAATAAAGAAAGGAATCCCCAAATACACTACAGGGAGAAGCTCTTGCTAGAACCCCAAGATCTTGACAATTTAGAGGCAATGAGTGCATTTGTAAAAAATGTATAAACTTTGGATTTGGGGGCACTAATTCTTTGTCCGGAGACCGTAGTATATAAATCTAACACTCTCTTGATTGTTTTTGCTTCTTGTACTACTACATAATGAAAAAGTAATGTATCATCTACAAATAGTGAGTGATTAACAACAATAGAAGTACCTAGAAATGAAACCCCCCTCCAAAGACCTTGACCATGTCTCAAGGAAATAATCCTACTAAATGCCTTAGACATGATGATGAAAAGAAAGGGCAAAATGGGATCACCTTGTCTAACCCCATGAGTTGATGAAAAGAAGCCCAAACAGACCCCATTAATTATAACTAAGAAAGAAGCCCCTGATATACATGCCTTGATCCATTTACACCATTTTTCTTAAAAGCCAAATTTATGGAGCACTTTCATCATAAAATTCCAATTTAGCTTGTCATAAGCTTTCATCATGTCTAATTTGACAACAAAAGAAGGAATTTGATGGGTGTTAATAGAGTGTAACACTTCATGTGCCACTAACGCACCTTCCATTGTCTCTTTCCCAGGTATAAAACCTCCTTGTTCTGTAGAAATAATCTTGGGTAGAAATTTTTGCAGCCTCATATAAATGGCTTTTGTAAAAATTTTATATATAGTATTGCAAAGAGATATTGGCCTAAAATTTGCAAAGGTTTTCAGTGCCAAAGACTTTGGTATTAAGGCTATATTAGTAGTATTAAAGTTTTTCAACATAGCTCCATGTTTTCTGGATTCTTCCAATGCTAAAAGTAGGTCATAGGCAATAACATCCCAACATTTATGAAAGAAAACAACAGTGAATTCATCTAGTCCAAGGTCTTTATCCGGTGGTATTGAGAATACAACTTCTCTAATCTCTAGAAGTGTGAAAGGCTTCAATAAACCAACATTATCTTGAGGTGAAACCAATGGTGGGATAATTGATAGTATATCTTCATCCAATTTAGGAGAAGGTAACTGACCTTGGGGCAGAGCTAATAGGTTTGAGAAGAATCTAACTCCCTCATGTTGGATGTTTATGGCATTCATCAAAAAATTACCTGAAACAATTTTCTCAATTTGAAAAACAGTATTATTTACACGCCTTTGCTTGACTAACATATGAAAGAACTTAGTATTTTTGTCCCCTACTTGAAGCCACAATTCTCTCGAATTTTGTCTCCATAATTCCTCCTCTCGGCCACAAAGTTCTTCCCATTCAGGTTGTAAAATCTTTTTCTTAACAAATACTTCTAAATCTAGACCATTATGAATGATAAAATAGTGGATCTACTCTAGTTCTTTAGAGACATTCTCTTTCTTGAGAATATGTTCTTGAAAACATGTTGGTTCCAAATCTTTATTTTACCTTTGAGGTATTGTAATTTTTTATTGAACTGAAACATTCTAGTACCTTCTTCGAATGGTGCACTAATCCACCACTGTTTGAGAGGTGGCAAAAAATAGGGGTGTCTAAACCACATGTTCTAAAATTTGAATGACACTTTCCTCTTAGTAACTTGAGGGCCCACTAAAATATTAAGTAGTACCAGGTAATGATCCAACCCTATAAAAGCCATAACCTCTATATTAGCTGTGAGATTTAGCAACTTCCAACTTTGAGAGACTAAAAATCTATCCTGCCTCTTAGCTATTTGTTAGAAGCCAACTCTCCTATTAGTCCAAGTAAACTTGCCATTCATTGGGATAATGCCAATTAGACAACTATTAGAATAATTTAGAATCATATTTTATTAATGCTCAATATTGTATCTTAGTATAAATATTAGAATGTTTCTAATATTTAGTTAGTTGTAGCTAGAATAGAATGTTTATATTCTAGACAATCATTTCTAAGGAAACATCATTCATCTTCTTGTATATATAGATCATTTGATCTTTGTTAATATATTAGAAATTATTCTACCATCTACTTTTAGTAACATGGTATCAAACCATTTCTTTAAATTTTTTCAAAAAATTTATAATTTCTTTCGAAATTATTTGCTCAAATTTTTTGAATTAATTTATGTCTATTCCCACATTGTGGGATCTATTGCTGCTCACATCTAGGGTTTGTGAGTTTGGCCAATTTTCAGCCCTGTTTAGCCACATTTTTTTTCTGCAAATCTACCATTAATTTTTGAGGTTTTTTTTGTAGCAGGTCATTTTTTTGAAACCCTAATTTTTTGGGCTCGAATTTTTTTTCTGATTACAGATTCTTGGTGGGTTTTTTGAGAGCTCAATAGGGTTGTCCATTTTTTCTAGGTGCCTCAATTTTTGAGCCTGTGGATCCAAATTTTGATATCATATTCTTTCTAGGTTTTTTGAGATCTCAAATGGGTTGTCATCAGATTTTTCTAGGTGCCTCAATTTTTGTGCCTCAATTTTTGAGCCAGCAGATCCAATTTTTGACAGCATATTTCTTCTGGGTTTTTCTAGCTCTCTTTTGGGTGCTTCTCTATTTTTTTGGGTCTTCCAATTTTTGACCTCGAAGTTTGTGTCCTCTGAGATGTTCATGTTTTTTTGGAAAACATGTTATGAGCATCTGTATCAATAGCCTCAGAAGTCAGTCTCCATTAAAAAGCAAGCTAATGCTGTTAAACACTCAGAGTAGAAAGAATCTGCATTTCATGCCTTTATGGCCAAAATACCTGCAGATCATGTGAAATCTTCTGTATAGTACATAGATTCTAGTGCCTCTCATCATTTCACTCATAGGCATGACTGGTTTGTTGAGTTCTCTCCCTACACTGACTCAATTATCTTTGGTGGTAGTGAAGAGTACAATGTTGTCAGCAAGGGCAATGTTTAGATACAGTTTGGAGGAAGAAAACTCATGTTCCTCAATGTGTGTTATGTTCCTGGCATGAACCATAATATTCTTTTAGTTAGTCAGATTATGAGGCACTCTCCTTAGCTGGATGTTGTTTTTAGTGCACATAAGTGCTTGATTGTTGATCGTACTTCTCACACTATGCTTGTTGTTGGCCTTGAGGATCATGGTCTTTATAGGCTTGTGGACTCAAGCGATTCTCTTGAGCGTTCCTTCACAGAAAAATTTTATGCTATCAGCAGTCTCTGGCATCGGTGATATGGTCACCTGAATATTCAGTATCTTGCACAACTTGTTTAGGACAATCTAGTACATGGACTACCAGATATTCAAACCCAAAATCATCGAGTTTGTGGAGCTTGATAGGTAGGGAAGCAACATAGGACATCATTCAAATATGGTGACTCATGGTGAGCATCTAAGGTACTCCAGCTAGTTCACGCTGATATATGTGGTCCTATGAATACTACTTCCATTACTAGGTACAGGTATATATGTGGTCCTATGAATACTACTTCCATTACTAGGTATAGGTATTTCTTACTCTTTGTTGATGATTTTAGTCACAAAATGTGGGTATATTTTCTTAAGAAAAAATCAGATGCATTTCCTATATTTCAGACATTTAAGGCCTTAGTAGAAAAAGAGTCTAGTTCTTCTATTCTTACTCTTAGGTCTGATAATGGGGGGGAGTTTTGTTCTTCTATTTTTTCTACCTTCTGAGCTACTCATGGCATCAAGCATCAGTTTACCACACCACACACTACTCATAGAAATGGTGTTGTAGAGCAGTGAAATCATACCATTACAGAGATAGCTAGGGCTATGCTGGAACATAGAAATGTACCTAACAAATATTGTGCAGAAGTAATATTCACAATAGTTTATCTTCTTAATTGGTCACCCACATATATAGTTAAACATAAGACTCCTAAGGAAGCATGGTCTGGTCGCAAACCTAGGATCAACCATTTAAAATTTTTTGGCTCTCTAGCATATGTATGGATTCTTGATGCCAAGCACACTAAGTTGGATTCCAAGAGTCAAAAGCTTATGTTTATAGGGTATAGTGACACTCATAAGGCCTACAGACTGATTGATGTAAAAACTGATCATTTAATCTTCAGTCGTGATGTTGTGTTTGATGAGGAACTAGGACCATTTTAGCTCTCTTCCTCCCCGCAGCATTGTGAGACTCAGCCTTCAGAGACCTACGACTTGGGTCTTCCTATTTCATGTGATTCATCTGATGAGTGAGCTAATTCTAATGCACTGCCTGAGCTCCCTCCAGACAATGCCATTCTTGCTCCTAATCCTGATCTTCTTCCTCAACTAGCTATTCCTTTTGCATCTAATATTGGCCCCTCTTCTCTTCGGCATAAATGGTGGGCTAAGACAATTAGTGATCTTCATCCTGATGAACTCATTGAGGGTAGAACCTCTAGAAATAAGAGAATTCAACATAACACTATTAATGTTTCTCTCATGGCTAACATCCATAGTATCTCTGAGCCTAAAACATATGTAGAGGCCAAAGGAATTCTAGAATGGGAACAGGCAATGGATGTTGAGTTCCAAAGTCTTCAAAAGAATCATACCTGGGTTCTTTCAGACCTTCATCCAGGGAAGAAACCCATTAGCTATAAATGGGTCTATAAGGTCAAATATCATGCAGATGGTACCTTATACAAATATAAAGCTAGATTAGTTTCTCAAGGATTCACCCAGCGAGAAGGCATTGACTATGAGAAGACTTTTTCTCCTACAGCTAAGATGAGTACTATTTGCCTTCTCCTTTCCATTGTAGCTTAGTATGCTTGGAAAGTTCACCAGATGGATGTGAAGAGTGCCTTTCTAAATGGTGAATTGTAGGAAGAAGTATACATGATGGAGCCTCTTGGTTTCAAGGTTGCCGGTTCAGAACCCAAAGTATGTAGACTCTGAAAATCCCGCTATGGTCTTAAACAGGCCCCTCGGGCATGGTACATAAAAATTGATCAGTACTTGGTTGCTCATGGATTTCAATGTAGTCCTTTAGATAGTAATCTTTATATCAAACACTCTGGTAATGATATTCTCTTTCTTGTTATCTATGTGGATGACTTAATCATTACTGGGAGTTCAGAACATTTGATTTCTGAAGTCAAATAGGATTTGTGCAGCACTTTTGAGATGATAGATCTCAGACTACATTATTTTTTGGGTATTGAGGTTTGGCAGACTAATAGTAGCATTTTTCTTTCTCAGACTAAGTATGCTAGAAGCTTGCTTGACAAGTTTCGAATGCAGGATTGCAAACCAGCCTCCACTCCTATGGAGACTGGTCTGAAATTGTTTGCACAATCTGATTCTCCTCCTGTAGATGAAACCATCTTCAGGAAACTAGTGGGTAGTATCATCTATATCACTTCTACTAGACCTGATCTTAGCTTTGCAGTCAGCTACATCTCCTGATTCATGACAAACCCCAAGGTTGATCATTGGGTTGAAGTGAAGCATGTTCTGTGCTATGTACAAGGTACCTTGGATTATGGACTTCTTTACACTCAGAGTACTACTCCTCAACTCAGTGGGTTCATAGATTTTGATTGGGCTGGCTCCGTTTATGACATAAAATATACCTTTGGATATGTGTTCAGTTTAGGATTAGGTGCGGTCACCTGGACTAGTAAGAAGCAATAGGCAAGGGCTCTCTATTCGAAAGAAGTAGAATATAGAGGAGATGTCAAGGCAGCTTGTGAGGTAGTTTGGATTCGTCAGATGCTTGTAGATATGCAACTACCTCAAGCAGGTCGGACTGCTTTATTTTTAGACAATCAAGGTGTACTCAAACTTGCCAAAAATCCAGTCTTCCATGAACGCACCAAACACATAGAACTCCATTGTCATTACATTCGGCAATTGGTAGAAGATGGATCTATTCAGTTTCTATATGTTCCTACCTCGGAGTAGCCAATAGATATTTTCACCAAACCCCTTGGTCCTGACAAGTTTGTAAAATTCAAGGGGTCTATTGGTGTAGTTAATAGATTGAGCATTAAGGGGGGGTATTAGAATAATTTAGAATCATAGTTTATTAATGCTCAATATTGTATCTTAGTATAAATATTAGAATGTTTTTTAATATTTAGTTAGTTGTAGCTAGAATAGAATGTTTCTATTCTAGACGATCATTTCTAAGGAAACATCATTCATCTTCTTGTATATATAGATCATTTGATCTTTGTTAATATATCAGAAAGTATTCTACCATCTACTTTTCATGACAACAACTATCCTGGATAAAATTCTGAAAGTCATCCATGACCCTTAAGGGAGGGAAAATTCCTCCATGTTTCCCATCATGTGACACAATTCTATTGAAATCCCCTTTGAGGATAATATTTGTATCAGCATGATCTAGCATAATTTGAGCTACAACTGACCATAATCTACATTTGTCAAGAGATATTGTTGGCCCATAAACATTGATTACTATAAAAGCTAAATTAAAATGATTAAATCTAATGAGCTGCCAGAAATGTTCCTGTTGAATAAGAAGACCAGAAGCTGTCTTTGGATTCCATAACACTGTCAAGCCCCCAGAAGCACCAACCCCTTGCATATGAGCCGATTCTCATAAGGGCCATTTTCCAACTATCTTGGAAAATGATTCCTCTAAAAGTTTTGTTTCCTGCAATAACACTATATCTATTGAGAGAGAGTCCAATTGTTGTTTGACTCTATGTCTTTTGTCAGAGGCATTAATGCCTCTGAAATTCCAAGATAGGATATTCATTGGCTCTGAGGAGAACCCCTAGTCCTCCTCATGACTCTTTTAGCTGAAACATACTTCTTATCAAGAGTTCATTGTAAACCTGCTTCAACTTCCTCTTTTGTTTTCAAGCTTTTTGGTTTTCTACCTCTCTTCTTAGGATTTTTTACTGTCTCCTTTACAACTAATGATGATTTTAAGATAGAGAGTTTTTGGGTGTAATCAAATTCTAATCCATTATTCTTTATATATGTATCTTGTTGCTCATGTTCAATTTCCATCGAATCTGGTAGAGTGCCTAAATTCATAATCTTGTGTAAAAATTCATTATGTTCCTCAATGACCTTAGAATATTTTTGCAATTCCTCAAGCAAGGGACCATCTTATGATTCCATTACTACCATCACATTGTCAGCAATAGTTGAGGGGAGTGTTAATCCCTTCTCATAATCTTGAATCTCTATAGGAATAGGCAATGGTTGTGATGAAGTAGCCAAATCATGAATAGATAAATCTGAAATGTGACCCTTAAATTGTTTCTCCTTATGAGTTTGTTCTTTTAAGGGCCTCTGTCCAAATCCAAAATCAATGTTGTCTTCTTGAACTATTTCATGAAATCGCTGACATGCAATAGAAACAGAGATATGACTAGCTATAAACTTAAGTTTTGTCTCTGCTAGTTTAGCAAATTTGGCCTTATTTTGCAAGGCACAAAGCATGTCCTCCTAGTTCTAAAATTTTGCCAAATCATGACAATTTTGCTCCATTTAATAGTCTTGATCCTAAGGTAACCCTTGAATAGGGGAGGTCAGTAGAAGCTGATTTCCAGATGATACTTTATTAGCATTTACATACCAGCCATAGAGTGAATAAAACAACTCACTTATAAAAATTTCCAGAGATAAATAATATGGATTATTGTGTGAGTTATGCTTCTAAGGAGAGCCAACCACCTATGATACTAGTGTACAATCAACCTATTTTAGTAAATTGGAAACTTGCTCATTCTAATGTGAGAAATGAGCTAGATATAAACTAAAATCACTGCAAACTTTAGTATTGCACTGATCTGACCCACATTGCATAGTAAAGTGTCCTAATTTGTTTTGAAATTTATCAATAATCTTAGCATCATGTACCTTAATCTATTGTTTCCATGTCCCCCACTTTGAAGTAAGATTTATTTACTCCAGAATAGGCTTTGCCAAGGAGACAAGAATGCAGAGTCTAGTCTCAATATGTGGGTATTCAAAAGGTATTAAATCATGTCTGAGGAAGATTCCCAATCAATTAGCAATGATTTTCACTAACTCTAGATCCTTTTATTCCAAAGGAAAGAAGGAAATGATACCCATATAGGGAAGAATTGGTAGATTACTGAACCGGGGTCGAAATTGGGTGTCCATAATACTGTAAACAAACTTGAACCCTTGCAAAATCATCCCTTCTATATATGAACTCTATCTCTATCTATTGCAAATTTGAAAATAGCCACAAAAAACTTGCTAGCCAAATCCATAATGAAGATTTCTCTTAATCCCTTCCAGTTTTTATGAGCCCAAAGAAAAATATCATCAACAAGGAGTGAAGAGTCTAAGAACTTACCTATCAAAGAAGATTGCCTGAGAGAATGGACATGATTGTTGATTAGATGATCTGGAAAGGAAATTCTCAAAAAAATTTCCTTGTTTGATTGTTGTAAGTGCTTGTGTGGCTCCATAATAGGAGGATCTTATACATGGGGGATTGAACCTTGTTTTCTCCTCCATACCAATTTAGTGTTCGGTTGATTGGGAGCAACTAGATCTACAATTTTTGGATTGAGGGGAGCTCTTACTAGTGGATCTAGCTGACTCTACATGCCATTACTCACCACTGGGGATTCTTTGTCTACCATCAAAACTCTAGGAGGCAATCCCAAAGGTGTATTGTAACAAATATTGAATGGGGGTTACTTCTTAATTACGCCCATTGTATGTCATTCCATGTCTACGCACCTTAGGATTATGAGGCTGAATGTTTTCCCGCCTAAACTAAGTTTTTAAATTTTGAAAATCTGCACCCCTTTGAGCTCTTATGTTTTAAGTCTTGCCTACTTCATAGCTAGAAGCTGGAACTACCTTTGGTAAGCCAACATAATCTCCCTTAGCTGCTGAAGAAACCTTTTGGTGACGATCAGATCTCTGCATTTGAAATCATGGGTTGAGGAAGAATGGTTTTGTAGGTTGAACAGTAACCTTTCCAGAGAAGATCTGAAGGCCATCATCTTTAGAATTGATCCTGTTGCCTCTTAGCTTATGATAAAATTTAGTGGAGAACTGATTTTGTTGGAAACCCTTCTTAGACCAGTCCACAATATTAGTCGATCAGACAATTGGGTTACTTGCAAAAATATCCCTAAATGAGATGCATGCTTCGCTTCCCTTTCCTTTGCTTCCCTTGACCTGTCTCGAATATCCACCATTTCCATTACCCTTCCCATTGCACTCGCTCCTCCTCTAGTGCATTTAATTTTCACTTAGGGTTATTATCTTGTTCTTATTTAAATATTTTATTTATCTATCGATGTTTTGTGTTTCGATCCTAGTTGGTAACCTAGTTCCCATTAGGAACTACTAGGATTATGACTCTAATTAAATTATTCTCCATTTTGAATTGAACCTTTTCAGGAGTGTTGAACCAACCCTGGAATTTTCAATATTCTCTAATTTTGAACTTTCACCATGGTTTATCCCTTTTATTAACTTTTGTTTTAAACCTGGTTAAGGTTTCTTAGACACTTAGTTAGGGTTTTGTATAGACTAATGCAGTTAGATGAACAAGGGATGTTGGCAAGCCAATGCATGCCATGATACCTCTTGTGAGTTAACTTGTGTTGGTTTTTGCATTTCATTTTGTGTTGAGTGTTCCTTAGTGTGTAGCCTTGTTGATCATATGTGCTTTAAAAAAAAATTATTGTGCGTGTTTTGGCTTAATTTTTGGGCATGACAATATGATCCTAAGAAAATCATAAAAATAATAAAAAGTCCTAAAAAAATGATCATCTTAGTGAAAACCTAGCAAATAGATGCTTTGATGTATCAAAAGAAAATGAGAAAATGAGAAAAAAGTACCTTGGCAAAAACCTAGAAACAAGCGTCATGGTAGAAAAAATAGTCCTTCCAAGTCATGAAAACCTAGAAACATACGCTACTTGTACCTTTGTGCTCCATCTATCAACTTGTGTCTTTGGTCATGAACTAGTTGACTTTCACAACACTTGTCTCTATGGTCTGGAATCGGTCTTTGTCTAAGTCTCAGTAGGGGGCAATTATGTGCCATCATTGTCTCTAGGACACACAAGTGTTTCTCAACACTACCCCATCTAGACATCGAGTATTTCTCAACACTTTTTAGATATCTTATCTTGAACTGACACCTTGTTAGTAGTCCAAGTCATATATTTCTATCGCACTTACAGGAAAAAGTCTTAGAAATATCAGTGAAAATCTTTACATCGTGCTTAAACTAAAACCACTGAGCTATGCTTAATGATATTTTATTTTAATGACATCTGTTATTGATGATTTTTGCTAATGTTCCCTCCTTAGCCTCTTTGGGATATCACTTGACTAGAGGACTTGGGGCATGGGGCATATTTTCTTTGTCTTCTACTTCCGGGTGTGGTTTTGGTGATCCTATATGTTTGATGCATCAGGTTTCTATGATAAGTTCCTCCATCATGATTGGAACATCGCATACACCTTGACCTAATTCATTTGAACACTTAGGTGAGTCTGAACTATGTCCTTGATTGTCTACATTGTGTTTATATTATGCAAGACTGTACTCATGGTTACCTTGTGCTTATGCTTTGATGATGGTATAATCTTGCAACATTAACTTGGAAATCATGTTCAAGTCATCTTGGCTCTTATGCCTCGATGCTTACATGTGTTTCCTACATTCTATTTGATATAGATCATATTCATATCTTCATATTTTCTCTTACACTAGTGATGGTTGTATGATCTTGTGATGTCCCTTAATAAGGCTTGATGATGAAAATAAGAACTGAGTAAGATACCTACACTTTGCACTTGCATTTTCATCCTAGGTTGCATCTTAGTCTTTGCATCTTGCATTGAGTAAGGAGAGAGTCTTCATCTCATCATTATCAGACAACTTTGGTCATCCTTTTTTCGGTATCCTCGATTCCTTTTCAGGATCAAAATAAAAAATTGAATTCATTTTTTATTCTTTTGAGACTTATCTTTTCATCCTTTGAGGTAAAAAATGATCATATTTCTTCATAATCTCTTTCTTTGACCTAATTCTAATGTTATACCTTTCTAGTCAAACTTATTCAAATTGGGGCAAATTCTCATTGTTTAGTAGTTTGACTTAGTCCAAATTCTTTTCTAATCTCTCTGAATAGATCATCAATCATCATGGACCCTATGTAATCTTGATTTGATCAAACTTATCTCATTTTTTCATCTCGTCAACATCATTTCAATTTTGATCTTGAGGGTAGGGATAACTTTAAGAAACTCCCTTTTAGGAAAAAGTGTAAAATCATGGTGAATCGTACATTATTTTAGGGGGAATTTTTTTCAATGTAAGCAATTTTTTTTTTCAAATCCATGATTTTTCATAGTTTGCATTGGCGATTTTTTCCCCACTGAATGAAAATTTTATAAATTGCTGGTGAATAATTTTCTTTCGAAGTAAAAAATTATAATATATGAGGTGAATAATTTTCTTTTGAAGTAAAAAATTATAATATATGAGACGAATGATATTCTTTTGAAGGGAAAAAAAATAATTGTATTGGCAAATTTTATGTACCATTTAAAAATTTATTTATTTTATTGGCTAATCGTTCATTAATTATGGGAAAAAAAATATTTTATTGGCAATTTCCAAAAGATGGGACATAATAGGGACACGTAACCTAACTTAACATATGTACATTATTTTATAATGTTAAATGTATTATTTGAGACCATCTGATGATCCAAGATCAATGGCTAAAGTTTAATTTTGGGCCCAATTTCTTGAAGGAAATAGAGTTGTTCAGGAAGTCACCAGAATGTTGACATGTATCAAATTAGGGTTGTCAACTTGTCTGTAGACTATAGTGTACACATGTTGGTATCGATAATCATGGTCCTATAGTACAACTTGTAACCTCTTAACTTGGTAAGAAATAAATGCCTCATCAGTGACAAGCGACATTCTTTAACTGTCACACACCACTTCCAAATTTGTACAGATGATATAACTGATTTATGACAGTTTTGCATTTATGGGAAAGATTTACTGCTAAATATGAAAGATTAAGGACACAATTTTAATTTCTCACATGCATGTATTTAGGGGAAAGATTTACATGAAAGATTTAGAGGCATATTAAGGACAATGGATTTAATACCATTAAAGAAAGAATAATTTATTTCTAAGTAATGATCAAGGATTGAAGGGCTATTTATAGACAATCTAGCTTTATTATTCATCGATTTGTCTTTGCTAGATAATTTGTTTGTTTAGTGCTTGTAGTTTGCACTCTGCAATTTTTTTTTTATAAAGTTTTCTAAAGTTTTACTATTTTAGATGGACACTCCAATTAGGCTTAGATGCACATTTGAGGAGGCCCAGAAGGCCTTTCTGGGTTCCTTTTCAAATGAAACCTTAGAATCTATTTGTAAGGAGGGTGGGACTTTTGTAATAGAGGCTATGAAAATGGTGTTGGGCAAAGCATTTTTGAACAATGAAGATAGGCACCAGGTCAACACGGACATTACATCCCATTTTTTGGTATCTCTTCTTGACCTCAGAGGAGAGAAGGTGGACATGTTAATACTAGTGAGGAGGGTTTTTAAAGAAGAATACCTAGGGGACAACGTTAATATTTTTGTGTTTGCAAAAATAGGGGTGGGGATCCCTTGGGCAAGTGAAATACCCAAACTTCTCCTCTCGGGCCAGAATGTGGCCATGCAACCTTTTCTATTGGGCCTGATTGCTGGGCAGTTAAAGCACCATAGGAAATGGGCACTGATTGCCAGGGATTTTCTTTGTAAGTGGTTTATGCTTGACGAAGAGGAGACTTGAGCAGGGAAATATGGGTGGCTTGATGAATTCTCACAATTAATCCTCTCTGCATAATTCTACTTAGATGGAGCCGAAGGGCAAAATCACTAGTGGACTATTAGTGGTTTTTTTTGATAAAAACATACCTCATTTTTTGTTTTTTTATTTTATAGTAGGTTTCTCTTTGTAGTATTGTATTGGAAGTGGACAATGTAATTATAATTTTATGAAAAAGTACAATGAAAATTTTGCAAGCTTTAGCTCATTTCAATTTGTGTTTTATGGGTACAAAAAATGGTTTTTAGACTTCTCTATCACTATGATTGCAATATTTTAATTAGTTGCTTTATCTCTGTATTTGACATGTATGATGTAACTTGTAAGTATGTTTCAGTAGAAATAAGAAAATGTTCAAACGACATCGATGGTATTTCCATTTTTAAATCTGAATATTTAAAATGTATCATAGTTGTACAATGTAGACAGTTGTAGTTAATATGAAAGATTTACAAAATTTTGAAGGACAAATGAATTAATAAGGTTAGAGAAAGAATTTATGGTTTTCTAATTATAAGGTATGAGAATTATATGTGATTATAATTATCAACGTTAAAGTTATAATCAATAAAAAATATCATTTTAACATTAAGTATACTATATAATCAATTTGAAGAGCAAATGAATTAATAAGGTTAGAGAAAGAATTTATGGTTTTCTAATTATAAGGTATGATAATTATATGTGATTATAATTATCAACATTAAAGTTATAATCAATAAAAAATATCATTTTAACTTTAAGTATACTATATAATCAATAAAAAATATTACTTTAACTCATGTTTGGGAGACCTAGCGAGTCAGCGACCACAGAAATGAGAAATCTTGTAATCTCTAAACACTAACTTAAGTAATATTATTAAAAAAATAGTGCATTTTGAATTTTTACTATTCAATTAAATAACTTTAAATTTTATTAACTTATTATCCATTATTAATTAATATCTATAAAGGAAATAATAACAGTATAACATTTAACAATGTCCATTGCAAATAACTACCATTGGATGAGCACAGATCAACGATGTGCAATGGACTTCGGGTTGAAAGGGAAACACAACCCCATCTTTTCAAACTCATTCTGAAATCATGACATGTGTCACTAAACATGTTCCACTCGCAGTCTCGCATGGTCTACCAACAATGTCATTTCAATATGATGATGACGTGACACATTTGACTTGTGAGGTGAGTCAGCCTGACTAGGTGAGTTAATGGGACCCATGGGGCCACCACACCACTCAGTGCACTCCCAAGATAGTGACTAACAATAACATAATGACCGTTGAATGATTGTAGATCAACGATTGAAGTTGTATTTCAGACTGAAAGGAAAAAGAAACCCCATCTTTTCAAAGCCATTCTGGAATCATGACACATGTCACTAAACTTGTAACACATTCCACTCACAGTCTCGCACGGTCTACCAACAATGTCATTTGATTATGACATGACACATATAACTCATGAGGTGAGTCAGCCGTCAGGTGACTAGGTGATTTAATGGGATTGATGCAGAGCATAGCAATGGAAGAGTAAATAAGCCCACCCAAAATCTATAATTTGATAACTCCTAACAAGTCTCAATTTTGACGATGCTTCAACACTCCTAAATGCTTGCAAGTTTATAATGAAACAATCACACTACCAGGAACTAGTCATAGGTCGAGTACAAACATAATGGTCTCTAACTATGGTTTTGGATAGGAAACCAAATACCAGGGACTCCGCGCACACATACTTCTTCCTTTCACAAAACTATCAAAAAACATGTCTCTCCGTATAACCCAGAATTAACAACCTCCAAGGTGTTGTTCACATAAGGTGAAGCCGGTGTGAGATTGAATTGATTCCTGAGAAATTGTTGCAGACTGGAATATATTCATGACTGAACAATTTGGCTTTAAATATGTTCTCTGTCAAACATAGCACTCTCCCTCGGGTCATCTCCATGATGACTGTCAAAAAATCATCTCTTCATTACCCCGTGGCATCAATGGATTACTGATATCATGGGTCGATATCAAAATAAATTAATGGCTCTCAAAAGAAAACCAATATAAATTTAAACACATTTAAGGGTTTTAAATGCTCAGTTTCACTAACAGACAACACATCCACTCCGAACTACAAACAAAATTGACTCCAAATACACACGATCCTAAAATACTATTATGAACCATCCACTATCACAAACTGACTTCAATAAATCATTAAAATTCCATAAAATTCAATACTTAGACTGGTTAATGTCTAAACGCATCAGAGAAACATTGATCTTCTTCAAATAAAACTTGATATCAAAAATTGATTCATCTCCGACAAAACCTGATACCAAGAACTCAATATCCGATCAAAATAGAGAACATTACAATAAAAAAATCATTCTCTTCTACACCAAATACCATCACAGAATTTTCATGACAAGGACGTGTTCAATCCAGAAGACAATAAAGATAATAGATTATGGTACTGAACAAGCATGCCAAAACAAGAAATGAATTGCCAACAAGTAATTGAAACATTTGAGAAAATGAAACAGTCACAGAGACAATCAGATGTAACTATAGAATATTGTTTCATTCATTCTTTTTGTACTACATTGATCTTTCTTTGTTTCCATTCGTTCTCTACTCTCTCTACCCTCTATTCTCTCTTCATTAGGTTACAAGATAAAGACTTGCCCAAAAACCTGATAACTAACCATAACTGATTCACAAACTAATTTTGAGCTTCCACTAATCCAATTGACTCAAAACCAAATTTAGATAATTACTAACCTAATAATGAATCGTGGATTTTACAACAAAGTTGTCAACTTCAACATTCTATAAACCCTTTATTTATTATATCTACGCTACTTACTACTAAGATGACCTGACTTGAGTCTCACACTCAATTACATCATTAAAATACAAAAATGGCTTACTAAGCCATATTACAATATAAATTAACCATGTTGATCCAAAATCTTCAAAATGTTGCTAGTGTGGGATGCACCTACATCATACTGCCCGGGACATAAAAATTCAAGTCCCATTGAATTGCCAGGAGCTTCTTCCGAGTTTTCCAATTGCATGAAGGCAATGTTGTCATCATAAGAATGACTGAATTGATGCCGCTCTCAACAACATGTTGGTTCCAATCTTCATGGAGAATACCCTCCATGGTATGTGTAGTGGTACCTCCTTTGGATACTGGAACAAATACTTTTGAGATAATCATCATAGCACATGTAGAAAGATATTTATCAAATGAATCCATAACTGTGTATTCTTCTTTTTTGCATATCTCTAGGGCACCATGATGATCAACAAATATTACATTCTTTACATCAATAGTCATCTTTGCAGCATACAATTCTTGTACTATGTCCTTCCTTCCTCGATCAATTTTGTCAACAATCCCATCATCCAAGAAAATGAAGTTATCCTCAACCACACCTCTCACCAACTCTCCTTCACCTGCAAGAACCTTTTCCTCATAAGGTTCAATAATAACATCATGTTGTTCATTCTCAACACTAGCATTCATCTGTTGTTCATGCCCTTCTAATGGAATGTGTACCTCTTATTGATATATTTCTTCCTCATCTACCTTTGTACTTTGAATCACTGCTTCCTTCTTACCTTCAGTTGTTTGTTCTTCATGCTCTAGAAATACTATCCTATCAATTAAACCCAGACTTCTTGTCTCCTTCCAAGACAGATCAACTTCTTCCAGTAATGGAGTTAAGACAAAACTCTCTCCATCCTTCATGATAGTATAAGTGTTCTTATGAGCATCATACATAGTGTTATTATCATATTGCCATGCCCTACCTAAGATCAAATGACAATCTCGTAGTGGCATTATATCACATTCAACTACATCATAATAATCCCCAATTTTGAAATGAACATAAGTCTTCTCTAAGACATAAAACCACTGATATTTACCTAAACCAAAAAGCTTTGTAGGGTACTTCATGTTGTATTCTTTCTAGACCTAACTTCTTGACCATCTCAATAGAAACCACATTATCAATGGAACCACTATCCACAATAACTTTTCATACCTTGCCTTTGCATCTACACTTTGTTCAGAAAATGGAATGACGTTGTCTATTCCTTCTCTTTTTTTCTTCTTTCTCCATGGCGTTGAATATTACAACTGAATCTTCCAGCATACACGAGCCCAAAAATATCTTGCTGAGCTCTAATAGCATTTGATGCAAAGCGTAGTAACAAAAGATTAAATAAGCCCACCCAAAATCTATAATTTGATAACTCCTAACATGTCTCAATTTTGATGATGCTTCAACACTCCTAAATGCTTACAAGTTTATAATGAAACAATCACACCACCGGGAATTGGTCATAGGCTGAGTACAAACATAATGGTCCCTGACTATGGTTTTGGATAGGAAACCAAATACTAGGGACTCTGCGCACACATACTTCTTCCTTTCACAAAACTGTCAAAAAATATGTCTCTTGGTATAATTCAGAATTAGCAACCTCCAGGGTGTCATTCACATAAGGTGAAGTCGGTGTGAGATTGAATTAATTCCTGAGAAGTTGTTGCAAATTGGAATATATTCATGACTAAACAACTTCACTTTGAATATGTTCTCTATCAAACATAGCACTCTCCCTCGGGTTATCTCCACGATGACTGTGAAAAAGTCATCTCTTCATTACCCCGTGGTGTCAATGGATTACCGATATCATGGTTCAATATCAAAACAAAGTAACAGCTCTCAAAATAAAATTGATATAAATTTAAACAAATTCAAGGGTTTTAAATGCTTGGTTTCACTGACAGACAAAACATCCACTCTGAACTACAAACAAAATTGACTCCAAATACACACAATCCTGAAATATTGTTATGAACCATCCACTGTCACAAAATGAATTCAATAAATCATTAAACTTAAATAAAATTTGATACTTAGACTAGTTAATGTCTAAACGCATCAGAGAAACATTGATCTTCTTCAAATAAAACTTGATATCAAAAATTGATTCATCTCCAACAAAACCTGATACCAAGAACTCAATATCCAATCAAAATAGAGAACATTACAATAAAAAAATCATTCTCTTCTATGCCAAATACCATCATGACATTTTCATGACAAGGACGTGTTCAATCCAGAAGACAATAAAGATAATAGATTATGGTACCGAACGAGCATGCCAAAATAAGAAATGAATTGCCAACAAGTAATTGAAACATTTGAGAAAATGAAACAATCACAGAGACAATCGGATGTAACTACATAATATTGTTTCATTCAATATTTTTGTACTACATTGATCTTTCTTTGTTTCCATCTATTCTCTACTCTCTCTACCCTCTATTCTCTCTTCATTAGGTTACAAGATAAAGACTTGCCCAAAAACCTAATAACTAACTAGAACTGATTCACAAACTAATTTTGAACTTCCACTAATCCAACTGACTCAAAACCAATTTAGATAATTACTAACCTAATAATGAATTGTGGAGTTTACAATGAAGTTGTCAACTTCATGATTATATAAACCCTTTATTTATTATATCTACGCTACTTACTACTAAGATAACCTAACTTGAGTCTCACACTCAATTACATCATTAAAACACAAAAATGGCTTACTAAGCCATAATACAATATAAATTAACCATGTTGATCCAAAATCTTCAAAATATTGCCAGTGTGGGATGCACCTGCATCAAGGACCCACGGGGCTACCACACCAGTTAGTGACTAACACTGACATTATGACCGTTGGATGATTGTAGATCAACAACCGAAGTTTTATTTCAGGTCGAAAGGGAAAAGAAAACCCATTTTTGCAAACCCATTCCGAATTCATGATGCATGTCCACTGTCCACTCACACAGTCAGTGACAAGTGTGATGACTGTAGATTGTATAATTTTGGTGCTTTAATTTTCACTTTCCAATTTCTAATCTAATTTTTCATTTATAAGTATAAGTAGTCTATAGATTTAGAAAGGGGTTACGGATTTTAAATTTCTAGGTTGAGGATTGAGGTCCAAGGAAAGCAACAAAGTCTCTCAGCTCTCTTTCTAGTCATAGTCTACAAAAATTGAAACTAAGGGTAACTAGTAACTACTAAAATCTTGAACACCTACGTCCCACATTTTAAATTTTTCAAATCTCTTGATTTACAACTAAACTATTTATATTATATAAAAAACATTAGCCTGTTAGGGTTTAATTTTAAATCACCCTTGTCAATTGTAGGCTTGTAGCTATGTATAAATATTTGAATTTTCCTATGAGTAAATAGTAATACCAGTTACCAACTTACCACGATGGGCAAAACAAATATAAAAAATAAGACTATGAGTAAAAGGCCAAGTCAGATAATAGAATTCTACAATCTACTTAAAACACTAGGTTTCACTGATTTATTCAATGATATTTATGATCCTATTATTCATGGAAATAAGGGAATAATGGAAATTAGATTTGCACTTGAAAACAAGTGGAATTATCCAAATAAGGGTTCAAAATTTTATTCATTTAACCCCATGGTAAATGCAATGGAAAATAAAATTGGACCGTGGGTTGCTGGGTTGACACACATGGTGTTGCCTCAAGTATTCCCTTGCCCAGAAATTGTCATGGTCTGCACTGAAAATTATGATGAAAATAGAAAAGCAGTTGTGAATAAAAATACTCAGGAGGAAATTTGGTCCATAACCGAGAGTGAATTTGCTAGTCTGTTGAACCTAGGGTTTGAACAACAAAACTCAAATGTGCACATTGACTTGGGAAAGCTGGCAAAGGATTATGAAAAATTAGATGCAACACAGAGAGATTCTTATATCAAAGGAATAACAAGTGGTTCTAGTCTGAGTCCAGATCATAAGCCTCCTTATGATTATGAAATTTTTGTGCCATGGGCACAGGACATTATTTCCTTGCTAGCGTTTTGTTTGGGATTAGATAGTAACAAACAAGTGGGTGCTAGCATTCTTGAAATGCTTTTTCATATTCATTTTGAAAAAGAACTAGTAAAATATTGTTTTATTGAGCACATTGTGCATTGCATGCAAGATCAATTACTAATGATTCAAAAAGGTTGATAGAAAACATTTAGATTCACAACCTACTTCTGCTATCTTCTCTTAGCAAAGCATCATGCAATATTTTAGACAAACAAGCTTTGCATTCAAGACCAAAATCCAATATATGAGTGGACACCTCAGATAAGGATGATTAATAACAGAAGGAACTACAACAATTTTGTAGACTTCTTTTTCGGACCAATGTACCATAAAATTACAGGCACTCCAATGCCTAGATTGCTAGTTACTTGTACAAATTGCATTCAACTCAAAAGTCAAATACAATTGGCTGACTGGTACTTAATGGAAGAGTACACTGTGTTAAGGTTTTACAGTTCAGTGGTAGAACCCTACAAACTTCTAATACTTGTAACAGAGAGGGTATTTGCATTGGAATATGTATGGCAGATGGAGAGCATAGATGTGCTCTTTAATGATCAACAAAAGAAAATGATTTTTCCTTCCTTGCCTTTCTCCTTTGGAGGGTTCACATTTGAGAGAAGAGGATTCAAACTGGCACAAGCCTTTTTTTCAATTTTCCACTTTGATGTTGACAGTCACTGGAAGTATGATCCACTCAACATAATTGGAACAAAGCTTGGAGAGAATGGGAACTCTGCAAGCAAATGTCAACATGAAAGTATGCCATTGATTAAAAAATTTAAAAACATGGCATCTTGGGACAAGGTCAAAAAAGAGATGGAGAAATATGCTACTGAAAATAATATGTCAAAACAGGAATTGTCATCATAACTAATGGCATTACACAAACAGAAAGGAAAAGTGTAGACCATGAAATCATCCAATTTCTACCAGAAAGCTACTCAACCATCTACAAAATATATTCCAAAAGAGCTAATGGATGAATGTATAGATGATAATTGGACTTGAACCAAAAAAAATTATTTTTGGGAAATGAGGAAGAATCTCGGCGAGCCAAAGACCTCTGCAGATCTTTATGAGGTGGAAGAGGATAAAATGTTTAGAGAACTATGGAATAAGGAGCATCCAACTGAAGCATATCATGATGATGATGATGACTATGACTAGGATTCTTTGAATCCCACATCCAGTATAGTATATTCAAGTAGTAGAGGAGTTGATGCATCCACAAAACTTCAATATACCAAAGGGGTAGATATTGTAGAAAAAATGGGCTACCCAGGTTTTGGTGGTCTAGGTCCCAGTGGACAAGGGGTTTGGTCTACACTTGACCCAACAGCTCCACCAAAACATGGTGAGAAACTAGACCTTGGGCTTGGAGTTCAATCATCATATTCATCAACTCAGTCAATTCCATTTGTTCCAGCTTCAAATATAGTTCCACATGTTCCAATCACTTAGATTCAATCTGAATCAATTGCCACTCCCACAACTATGGATATCATGGGTACAACTACAACTAGTGGTCTGAAAAGGACATTACAGGTAGACATGAAAACAATGGTTCCCAAAGATCAAGGTAGTGTAAAGAAGAAAAAGGTTATGACAAGTATTAGTACAACAATGCCAATGGTGACTGTGAGTCCAACAATTGCCCAACCTTCAGGAAAAAACCCTCAAAATAGTCCAAAAAATCCACTTGTAATAGGTCAGGGTGTTGCTAATCCTCATGGTGGAATTACAGGCAACATAGGTGGAAGCTCGTACATCAGTGCAAGTGCTATTTCACCATTCAAACATTCAATTGTGTCACAAAACCTTGATTTTTGTTACAATGATTTTGTAACTAACTATGAACAATCAAAAAATAGGAATAGACAAAATAGTAAGACAATGAAGATAGAAGCAGTTGGTGCAGCTCGTGATGCAGAACCTACATCCAATAGGTTATTTCCCACATATGACCCAAATAAAGATATGATGGAATTCATGGTTGTTATGCCCCCAGCTAGAGATAACAATCCACCAAAGAGTCAGTTAGATCCATCTCAATTTCAAGTTAGCACCCTCCAAATAGATTTATCCAAAATTAAAAATGTGGACAAGATAAATGTGTTGAAAATGACCAACCAAGAGGTCTACAGTTCAGTGATGAAGTTGGAGAGAGAGAAAGGAAAGCTTCAAGGCACAATAGATAAGTTAAAGGAAAACCTGGCAAATATAAAGGCAAATGAGAAAGCAGCAGAAAACAAGTGCAAAGAATTAGAGAGAAGGATAAAAAATTTATCCTCTAAAGAAGCAATTGGACAGCAAGAACATATGGACACAAAACTGAAAACTCTGAGGGAACAATTGGAACAGAGTGAAAATAAACTTGAGGATGAAAAATCCTCTTCATTAAGTTTATATAAAAACTTGGAGAATGTGAGACATGCAAACAATAACTTAAAGAAAGAATTGGAGAATGAGAGGGTAAAAACAAAACAGTGGGAAGAGAAAGCAAAATAGTGGAAAGAGAAAGCAGAGCAAATAAAACAACATAGTGAACACCAGTTCTCATAAATGAGAGAAGACCTAAAGAAGGCAAATAATACAATTAAAAATTATGAAAACAACTTGAATGACCATGTAAATAATACAGTCAAGAAAATAAAAAAATTCTTCTTGGGGAAAATAAAGATGTCTGGTGATAGGTTGTGTGATTGGTTTGAACTGAATGAAACTCTTACAGATGTTTTTGGGAAGCTAAAAGAGCACATTGAGAAGAACAAAATTTTTTGTCAGAGATAGAAAACTACAAAGCATATTATGCAAGAAATCAACAGAACCAGTGATAGGCATTTAGAAAGCAAGGGAATTCAGGCCGCATTGATGCAACAATAAAGGCCACCTCTATCTTTCAAAAATGTCAGAAACTAACAAAAGCAGAAGAAACTCTTGCCTTATTTAGGCCAAAGCTCACCAAGATGAATAGTAAAACAACCAAATTGATATCTATTGGTTTTCTGAGTCCTAGTCTTGATTACTCATCAACGAATTTTGTTGGAAGAGAAGCTTACAAAAAAAATTTGGAGGACACAATGACATCTTATTTAGGAAACCTTCCTCAGGATAGAACTCATGAAGGCATTGCAAAATGCATCAAAACATTCACAAATTTGAATGCAGTAATGGAAGGAACATTTCTTTCAACTCACTCTTCCAAGTATGGATGGCTGATGAGGTTGTAGGTCATTTACTATAAAATCACAATTTTTTCCCTTCCAACCGACGAAGAATGGAGCATACTAAAGAAACTGACAGAATCATCTTGATCTCATCAATCATAGCATGTAAAAGTACTTTCAATTTCAATCATCTCTATATCTCTAGTATATATCTTTGATATTATCCTAAATACTAGAATTGAGTTTAAAGTAACAAGTTTGAAAATTTTTTTTTGAATAGGATCAATGTTGCAGTCTTGTAGATGCCATTGTCAATGCTAATTTACTAAACCAGCCTGTCAAATGCAAAAATGTACAACTAAAGTTGTAGAGATGTTGTAGACTTGTAGTTGTCTTACTGATTTAGATTTTGAGACTTCACATTAGGAAAATCAACCTAAAGCTGTTGATTCTCCCATGTTTCTATAAAAGGGAATTCAGGGTCATTGGCTTAGGTTAATGAAATTGAAATTGGGCAATGTGCCAAATTGCCAATGGGTATTGAGTCATTGACTTTTGTAAACATAATCACAGAGTTGTGTTCTAACTAGTATTAATGAACGAATTGTTACATTGTATCATATTTGTAATTTAATTAATGAGAATCAGTATTTCTAACTCTAAGAATTGTAATATATGAATTCCTATGTTGTCAAAAAAAAATAATGAAAAATCTACAAGAATTGTACCATATGAGTTGAATAATGAAAATGAAAACCATTATTAATTTTGGAATTGAATCTTGAATCTTGATGACATTATCAACCACATTCATGTTTTTGACATTGGAATATGCTATTATGCATGATAGATGATGAGATACAGAAACTAACAGTAGACTTCAGGAAAAAGTTTAATAAATACCTAGGACTTGCTACTTCTACAATGGTTCTGTATCATCTTAAAATGGAAACACTTCCATGTTAAGAGAATTTAGCCCTCTGATTGAGTGGGCTAGGGTCATGTTAAGTGCCTTGATCAGGTCTTTGCACAAATTTGGCTTTCTCCCCCATTCTACTTCTCTCTCCACCTGTTTCCACTATCTTTCTATATTTCCTAGCACTCTGGATTGAGGTCCTGAGGTTTTTGACCTCAAGGTCAAAGATGACCTCTACCTTGACCTAGGTCAGGGATGACTTATACCCTGACCTAGGGTAGGGTCTACCTCGTCCTTGACCCAGTGTTCAAATTTTAAGGTTCCATGATTTTCGGGTGTCGGGTTTCAGAATATTTCTTTTCTGGCTTCTGGGTCGGCCATTTTGGGTTTCGAAATGGTAAATCATTAAATTGCATTTAATTTGGGTCCATTTCTAGGGGTTAAGGTTAATTGGGATCTAATTCTCCAATTTAGCCTTCTCTAGAGGTTTGTGCCCTAGATCACTATAAAAGGAAGCCTTCCTCTCTCATTTTTTCCATCAAGTTTTGTGAGAAGATCTCAAAATCAAGTTTTCATATCTCAGGAAAGAAAGAAAGCATCCATTCATCTTCAAGCCTAGCATTCAAGCATCCATCAAGGAGATCCATTGTTAGCCATTGAAGGATTCAATCTCTTTGGAGCCCCTTGAAGATTTCTCCATCCACATTCATCCAAGCCTCCTCAAATACAAAGATCCATTCAAGATTGGTGTTGAAGATCAAATGCCATTGATTTGAGACATCCTACATTCATTCTACATTCATTGGAGCACCCATACTTGTGGATTCAAGGATTCGAATCCTCTACAAGGACTTCAACATAAGCAAGGTGAATAGTTCCATTTACTTTGTTTATGCACATTACAATTTTAATTCAATTTCAAGGTTAATTCCTAAATTAGGGTTTGACCAAGGCAAACCCATCATCCAAACAACAAAAACCCCTTTTTTCTTGCAGGTACAGGTTCAGGACTGCGGATCAGAGCTTGGATCTGGATACCGTTTTTAGTGAACTTCCAAGATCCGTGAACAAAGTCAAGGATGACCTTCAAAATTATGAATTAGTCTTTGACCTTTTATTAGGGTCAAAGACTACCTACTACCAGAAAAATAAATTTTTTCTGAGTTTTCTTCGTCTCGGCATTTCCAGTCTGAAACAGGTTGCAGAATTGCCCGAAACTATACACAGACATCAAAAATTAGTATTTTCTAGATTTTCCCTATTTTGAGGTTAGTATTTGCCTTCCATTTATTTTAGATTTCAAGAATATACTCTTCATAGCATAATATAAGGTTTTCTCCTTCATTCACATTCTCCATAGATTGATTCTTTTGTGTATTTTCCTTTTGGTTGATCAATTTGGATCTCTCCTTTGGGAATTTGGATTTAGAAGTGGATCTCATATTTCCCTATTTTCATATCACACTATTCATTTCTACACACATACCACTATTTTACCCTTGTCAATTAGGTGATTCCATTTCACCACCATTCATTTTGGTGAACTCTACATACTTACTCTCCTTTCTTTTATGGAATTAGATGCCCTATTTTGTTTTCTGGTGTTAGATTTCCTTTTATCTTGTTGATGTTAGATTTTCCCTTTGTGTTAAATCTTGCATGGTAATTAGATTTCAAAAATACAAAAAAAATTGCAAAATTTCTTTCAAAATACAAAAAAATTCATGCTTTATGTTTTCTTATTTTAGTTCATTTGCATTGTATTGGTTTATGAGCTTTACTACTTCTAGTCCTACTTATAACATTCCAGTTAGAAGAAGTCATAGACTCATGGGTGCCTTTGATCCCGAATCTTCCTCTCCTTTCCTTAGGATCTCGGATGATAATTTGATTCTTCATGATTCTAATCCTATTATGGAGCAAAACTCTTCTCACTCATCTCATGATGAGGATGATGCTTTAAGAGTTCCTCCTGAACAAGTCCAAAAAATCTCAATTGAACTTGATAAAATGGGTAATTGGCTTATTCACTAAAACCATAATCAAGATTCTATTCAAGTTATAGAGGCTCTTAAGAAAGTTCTTTGTGATAGTGATCAAGGTGTTAATATCCTTCGTGGTATTACTCACCTCATGCATTTAAATGTTAAACCTTTAGCTCAAGAAGCTCAAGATTTAGGGTTGATTCCTCTTGTCACTAGTGTAGAACCTTCTTCTAATCCTTTACCAAGTGTTCTTACCTATACTCCTTCTTTGGTGACTATGACGGTTCCCTCTGTTCCTATGAGTGTTCCTCCTATTTCCCTTCCTACATCACAACCTTCATATCATAATGTTCCTTTTACTTATTCCAATCCTCTTCCAACTATAGTTCCAAGTGTTCCTCTAGTTGTATCTTCCATTCCTGTAGCTTCTTACACTTTACCTAGTGTTTCTAATGTTGCTATTCCTCCTATTTCCTCTAATGATTCAACAATCATCAATTTGGCTCAAACTATGTCATCCTTACAACAACAACTTGCTTCCTTAACTCAAAAAAAGTTTAGTATTCCACATGTTATATGGGAAGTCCTTTGTCCCTAGATATCATTTGTACTCCTATTCCTCAGCAAGTCGATATGCCTCATCTTGAGAATTACAACAGAAAAGGAGATCCCATTCATCATGTTAAAACATTTCAAATCCTTTGTAGTGATTATGCTCATGACCATAGGATTTTAACCAAACTGTTTGCTAGAACTTTCCATGATAAGGCCTTACAATGGTATTGTTCCTTGCCTCCTTATTCTATTGATTCATTTCCAAAACTTGCTAATGCCTTTATTCAACAATTTCAAAACAACATTGGCCCACAAGTATCTTTGACTGATTTGATGCATTGTAAACAAAGTGCTAAGGAAAAATTGACTAAATTTATTGGTAGATTTAAGCATTTGCATGCTCATATTTCCTATCCTATTCCTGATATTGATATTCAATGTATTTTTATTTCAAATATGAAAAAGGATATTAGAGATAAGATTCTACTTACTGAATTTACCTCTTTTCAACAACTTTGTGCAGTGCTTCATCATTATCAATTACAAGTGAGTCAATTAGAGAGCACCACTCCAATGGCTCCTATTCCAGTTGATAAAAGTGATGGTGCTCCTAATCCAAACAAATTTAAAAAATTCAACAACTATGTCAAGATAAAAAAACAAGAAAATGCAATTGTTGATCAAGTTGTTGTTGCATCTCACAATGCCACTTCTACATCCACTCCTTTTTTATTAAATCATACGTTTACTCCTCTTTCTAAATCTTTACATTCTATTATGAATAGGTTGTTAACTACTAATATGATTACTTTACCTCCTATTCGACCTCTTTTACCTGCCATGATTGCATCTAAATCTTTTGATCCTAAAGATTTTTGTCAATATCATCGTCAGAATGGTCATGATACTGAGAAGTGTTATTCTTTAAAATATAAGGTTCAAGACTTAATTGATTCTAATGCCTTATCTGTTGATAATCTTGATGGTAGTGGGAATAAATCTATTTCTCCTAATCAAAACCTTCAAATCTATATGAATCCTTTACCCACACATGATACTAATACCATTGCTTAGCCATCTTATATGGAAATTGTGTATGATTCAAAGATGGATGATCTCAATCACATTGTTAATCAAGTGGAGCATGTTGGTCAAAATGTATGTCCACCTCAACCTCAACCCCAGCTTCAACCTCAAGTTCAATCTCAAATTCAACCAAAACCTAAGCCTAAATTGAAAACTCAACCTAAACCTCGACAACAACCTAAGAATAAAAGACCTTGGGAACTTTTGATTACCTTTGATGATTCTAAGAATATTAAAGCTCCTGATGGTCCCCTTTACATTTATGTGAGGATATCTCAGAAACCTACTCATCATTGTCTTGTTGATCCTACATCCTTGGTCAATGTTATTACTGAAGAAAATATTTATATGAAAAACTTGCAATGTGATTCTTATGATACATCGGATGTGTGGATTCAAACTTGTAATGGTTTTCTTTATCCATCATTTGGTTCTATTAACTTTCCAGTTGAACTTTGTGGAAAAATTGTGAACACTATCTTTTTTGTTTCTCCTACTTCTAATCAGTTTCAAGTTAAGCTTGGTTTGTCATGTTTAAATGCCATGCATGCTTTTGCTTCACCTATCCATAAATGTCTTAATTTTTTTCATGATGAAGAAGTGAAGACAGTTAATCATATTTTATATCAACCTTGTAGGCCCAGAGATTGTGCTACTCTTGATTTCTTTTGGCCTTCATTACCTAATTCATGTCCTCCTCAACCTGATAATATTTTCCGTTCATATCAAGCCTATAAGCATCATAAGATTCTCTAAATAAGTGTACCTCCTATGGATCTTAGTCATAGTTTTTTTACTATACCTTTTTTACTATACCTTTTATACCTCCTTTAACTATGGCCTCTAGTTCTGTTAATCAAGTTCCTACTATTGTTGATAATCCTATTAATCTTCCTAAAGAACCTGTGAAGGATCCTATGGTTGTTCCTCCTAGTTATCAACCTATTTCAAGTAAGGCAAAGCATAATCAATCTGATAATGAACATCATAAGAAGCATCATGCTCAAGATAAAGCTCGTAATTCTTCTCTTCAAATATCTCTACCTTTTTCGGATAAACCTATGCGTGATGTGTTAGAAGAAGTTGTTATTCATAATGATGTTAAGATGCATGATTATGATGGTTCTATTCGTATCTTAGATCCTATTTTGATTAATTTGGATGAAGAAGATACTCCTTATGATATTGATGATGTGAACGAGACTATTGACATTGACATTGATTTACCTAATATTCTTTCATCACAATTGACTATTACATCTAGTGTCAAACATTGTGATTCTCAAGAGGATCCTTGTTTGGAATTGGCTATCATTCCTACTGTGTTGGATATAGTCCCTCTTGTGAGTTACCCACCTTCCCTAAATGATGTACAATGAGATGGGGAGAGTAGGTGGCAGGCTTGATTAGCTTGTCCTTTATGGTAGCTTTGTTGTGTGTTTTCCTATTGTATTGTGCTTCTCCTGTGATGTGTTTGCTAAATGTTGTTAGATTCTTTTATATGACCCTTGTTACTCTGTTGGGGCAAGGTGATAAGGGAATCAAACCTATTGTAAAATTCCTCTATATGTATCTCTATTCTTTTATATGTCGGTTCATGTTATGTTGTAAATGTGATATTGTTCGTAAATGTTTCCTTGTGTAATTTTCTTGGATTTAAGACATGGTAGCACTAATTCTTTTTGGTCTCCATGTCATGGTCTGAAAAGATTCTTCTTTGTATATCTTATGTGATCTTTCCTCCTTTGTGATTGTAGTTCCACTTTCTTTGGGGAATGATGTCAATTCATTTTCAATAATATCATATATATATTATCTTATGATCATACTAACCCCATGGTAGGTAGATCCCTTTTGTGTTCTTTGTATGTTTTTGTGGTATTTCCCTTGATTTGTCTTCATCTAGGGGCATCTCGTAGTGGAAACGTAATCAATGGAGTTGTTTATGTTTCTGTTAAAGCCATTGCTCTTGTTAAAGTGTTAGAAATGAATTTAACATGGGGGCATACACTCTACTCACTTATTGCACACACACACTTTTCAATACACATATATTATTTTTCAAGATACCTTTTTTCTCCCTTTTTGGATTAGTGACTAATCCTTAAAGCATGGATTTATATTTCAGGATCTCTTGATCCCGCTAGTTTCAAATATATTTTTGATCCCTTAAGGTCAGAGGTGTCCTTAAGATTGGATCTCTTTTGCTTTTGGTTTTATTCTTATGGAATAGAATTTTCCTAAGGGTTAATCCTTGATGGGTTGACTAGTGAGTAGCCACATTCACTAGGCGGTTCTATTCCATCTTTCTAGTTGCATTGTTTCCTTGTGTGATTCACAATGGGACATAAGTTCTCATTGGGCCAGATAATCACACACTCTCTCTCTCCCTCTCTAGAGATGTCTCTCTTATTGTGATCTTGGAGTTGATGAAGACATGATTCCCTGGGGGCTTGAGGTTTCCTTTGTCCCTTTGATTATGATAATATTGTCTGTTCATTTTGATCTCCTTTACCAAGAGTTTGCATCAAGTCCATACTCTTGCTAAAGTGGGGGCTTAATGTATCATCTTAAAATGGAAGAACTTACATGTTAAGAGCATTTAGCCCTCCGAGTGAGTGGTCTAGGGTCATGTTAAGTGTCTTGATTGGGTCTTTGCATAAATTTGGCTTTCTCCCCCCATTCTGCTTCTCTCTCCACCTATTTTCACTATCTTTTTGCATTTCCTAGCACTCTGGATTGAGGTCCTAAGGTTTTTGACCTCAAGGTCAAAGATGACCTCGACCCTAACCTATGTCAGGGACAACCTTGACCCTAACCTAGGGTGGGGTCTACCTCATTCTTGACCCAGGGTTCAAATTTTAAGGTTCCATGATTTCTGACATTGGGTTTTTGAAATATTTATTTTCCTACTTACAGGTCGGCCATTTTGGGTTTTGGAATGGTAAATCCTTAAATTTCATTTAATTTGGGTCTATTTCTAGGGGTTAAGGTTAATTGGGATTTAATTCTCCAATTTTGGCCTTCTCTAGAGGTTTGTGCCCTAGATCACTATAAAAGGAAGCCTTCATCTCTCATTTTTTCCATCAAGTTTTGTGAGAAGATCTCTAAATCAAGTTTTCATATCTCATCTCATAATCTCTCAAGCTCTCAAGTGAAAGTAAGCAAGAAGGAGAAGGAAAGAAAGAAAGCATTCATTCATCTTCAATTCTATCATTCAAGCATCCAACAAGGAGATTTATTGTTAGCCATTGAAGGATTCAATCTCTTTGGAGCCCCCTTGAGGATTTCTCCATCCACATTCATCCAAGCCTCTTCATATGAAAAGATTCATTCAAGATTGGTGTTGAAGATCAAATTACATTGATTTGAGACATCCTACATTCATTGGAGCATCCATACATTACCCCCTATTTATTTCATATCACACTATTTATTTCTAAACACATACCACTATTTTACCCCCTTCAATTAGGTGATTCCATTTCACCACCATTCAGGTTCAACTTCAAGTTGCCACATCATATCATTATTGAGATCGTCAGATTCATCACCATCAACTTCATAGCTTCCTTGGTTCTTCGATATGTTTTCTTCACTCTGCATACCTCTACTTAAACTATGTTCACCACTAGCAGTACCAGTACCAGTACATGATTCAATGACATCACTATCTCTGGCATTCCCAGTCCCACTTTGGTTTGAAATGTTTCCCAACCCTCTTCTCTAACATTTCTTCCTCCATAATTTTAGTGCCCTTTTGTAAGGAAAAGTATTAACTTCACACCTGGATGTATAGAGCCTCAAGCAATTTTCCAGATTCTTGTCTAGTTTTTTTCTTAGCTTTGACTTTAGGAATCCCAAAGCACTGAAAACTCTCTCATCCTCCACCGGCCCCAATATCATGGTCTGACATAAATCAGAAAGCTTGAAATATTTTGATATTGAATCAATCAACATTTCACTCTTAGCTAGATTTTTCCAAAGCCTTAATACTGATCCATCTTCACGAGGGTTCTGCATAATATTATATTCTTCCCTCATTGTTATTGAAAAATGACCTGATTTCTCTCTCAAATGATTTGCATCTAAAATTCCATTTAGAATTACTCCATTTAAGTCTTTGGTTTTGTAGAAATGATCTATCAAAGTTAGTAGCTTAGTTTTGAAATCTTTCAGACTGTTCAGACTCCAATATCGAGGAAACATAATAGCCATGGATTCAAGTAGTTTGGCTAGAGGGAATCTTGCTCTAATCTGTGTAGAAAGATCAAAGGCAATGTGCTTCACAAAATTTATTACAAACTCAATGATCTTGGTAAAGTCTTCCCTTTTAATACTTGATACTTGCCTCCTGGGGTTCTTTCTTGGTTCCTCAGACTCAGTCCTAGAAAAGTAGTGCATTGGTATCTCAGCTCCGTGAACTTCTGCACATAACTCCCCATTTGGACCGATTTTTAAAAAGTTATTAGGATTGTCCAAATCTATGATTTTCAGCCAACTGGCAAATTTTACATCATCAACACAAGATCGATAGAGATTATTGAGTGTCATGCATGTCAATTTACATAGCGTAGTATATTCTACAATATACATAGCTCTTTGCTGGGCCTTTTTCATTAAATTTCTCATTTCCTCTAGCATGGGGAGAAGACCTCCTAATGTTAAGAGTGTGTCTCCATTACTTAACATTGTCAGCAGTGTAGGAAATTAATTTGGTTTCCCTGCTTTGTCACGACTTGAGTTCATTAGACCAAGCAACGATTGATATTCTACAAAAACTCAATGTGTTGGTCCATCCAAAGAGATCCATCTATTATAATTATCCTTAAGAAGCTTGTTCCCGTCGGTTAGTCCTTTGGTGAAGTGTTGAAACTCCCTCAATAATTTTAGAATTTGACAAAAGTATTGATAGAGCTCTTTGATTAAAACTTCATTTTTTTGTACTGGAGCATGCTTGCTGACAACTCCAAAAGCTAGATTCATTCTGTGGGCCATTTAGTGAATGGGAGTAATGTAGGGTGCACAAGAAGATTGTATCTTTTTGCAAATACCACCCCTGTGACCTTGCATTACTGAAGCTCCATCTGCTCCAACACACACCAAATTTTTGGCAATCCTCATGTCATTTATACCTCCATATTCAATTAGAGAACTCTTTACTAGTTCAAATAAATTTTCCATTGTCGCATTATCCTTCATTTTAGCAACAGTTAGTAGATGAGGTTGATGAACAAAATTTTGTACAGTATAAACATGCATGCATACCTAGGAAGTATTGTCTACTGCTGTAACCTCATCTAAAGACAATGCAATAAAATTTTACTCTTTAATTTTTTCCTTCAGATCCTCTTTTTCAACCTTAGCAACACAACTTGCCCATTTCCATCCACTGTTGACTGACCAATGACTGTTAGGATAGTTATGAACTTTTAGAAAGTGTAATAAAGCACTCAATGATGGGTAGTCTATCATAGGACACCCTCTGCTCAAAATATTAAACAAAACACTTAACTGAACAACTTTTCCCATTAGTTCTACTTCCAATGTTTTTCCAAAAAAAGCTTCAATAGAGGCTTTAACTTCACTAGGCTTCATCTTTATATTATGCTAAAATTCATATAATTCTACATTCCTAAAATGCTGAGATTCCTCCTTTGTTTTCCATCTTATCACTAATTTTTGAACTCCATCTATGGTTTTCTTTTCATAAATTTTACCCATGTGCTTCTCTATGGTGTCAAGTTTTAGCTACAACCTCTTTTCCTTCTTATTTATCTGGCTGCAAATCTTACATATGCATTCTGCTAGAGGCTTCCCTTCAATTGGATTGTCCACTAGTTCAATCAATGGATACTTTGACACCCATTCTACTTGAAAATTCCTTGACAGATCCTACATCCTATCATTCTTTGATTTTTATTTTCTTTTCTTCTTCCCTGCACCATCATCTTCTCTGACATTCTCAGTCTCATCCAAGTCGATTATATCATTATAGCTACTCTAGTTATTTAACTAAAAAATATTCTTCAAGTTCATCGTGATCTAAGATATCAGGTTCGCCGACTTCTTCAATATGTCGTGTAGGTTTAGGTTGTGAATCTTGAAAATCTTCTTGTGATGAAGTAGCTTCCCAATTTTGGCCAGAAACATTTCCAACACCATGACAAAGTAAGATGATAAGGTTGTGCATTTTGCTGGCCTATCTTGGCTTTCCCCATATGTCTGAGCCTTACCCTTATTCTTGTTCGACATCTCAATTCTTTAACGAAATAAAGGCTACCAGCCTACCAGTGAAAAAAAAAATGTTTACTTGTTGAAGAAGTGACAGATGACAATAGAATAATATACAATGTTTACATAGTCATAGAATAATAATCACTTACCTTTGCTTCAAATTCAATTGTAGTCGCAACTCACCAAAGTAGTCAAGACTCAATAGTTTGGACTTCACTATCGATCAAATTTAACCAATCCAAATTGTGTACAATAACACTGATCTATGAATGTATTTATACTAATGTTTTTTGGCAAATTGGACGGGAGGTATTAGGTCTCCAAATATTTGGTGAAGCCCGCGTAATTATAACACATCTTGTGTTATTTCCTAGGTGACTATGGGTCGAGCAATACCTTGGTAGGATTAATAAAGTTGGCAAAAATCCATGTTTGAGACACGCGTCCGTAAAATGGCTTGCAAATTTGGAGCCGCCTAAAAATATATATATAAAACTATTGGTGAATATAGGCTGTCCATTTGGGGCCGCTTTGAAATTATAGGTGAATGTTTAAAATATATCGTGCCCAAAAATTATATGCCATTGGAGATAATGTGAAAGAAATGGACAAATTTAAATAAACCGATGGGCAATGGACCCAGGCATTGGACCCAATTTTAATAAATTTGGGGCGATAGGGTTAATCCCATATGGGCAATATATTTTCTAAATCATGGGTTGCTGACAAGAGACATTCACCAAATGGTGAATAATCACCACTAAAGTTTTATCTGCTTGAGGTGGTAGGAATAATCTATCATCGATCTTTCAAATTTGTAAATTGACCATGCTATCATCACTAGGGGCATCTTAGCTTGATCGCTTCACATCAAGTTGAGATTCTTCAAGTTGTTTTAATCTGATCTTGGATGTATCAGTTCTCATCACATCATATCAGTTCTGGTATTGTCTTATATGTCAACCTCAGTCTCAGTGTTTAGTTTTATCACTTCACATCAAACTTTGCATTGAAACTCTTGCTAACTTTCTATGCTTCATTCGATCAAGTTCAAAGACTATATCTCTTAGGAAAACTCATTGCTTCATATCAACTATCTATCTGTCATCATTTTACTGACTCAATGTGCTTGCTCACACACTGACTCAAAGAGGGGAAAGCGTAATCACCCAATTTTGGTCTAGTAAACTATGAGCCCCCTTTATGAAAAATTAAATTAAAATATTAGACCATTTCTTTTCATCAAATCAATTCTACTTAATTAATTAATCATTTATTTGATTATATCCTAAAGTTTGACCATTTTATTCTATATTTATTTAATTAAAAGAACATGCTCCCTTTTAGTTAAATAATAAAAGACCCATTTATTATAAGTGGACATGAAAAACACTTTTTAAAAATAAAAATAATAAATAATAATAAATAAAATAAAATCCCTCCACTTAAAGTGCACTTTCCAATGAGATGGAATCTTTTAACTTTTGAAGGAGGCTTTTGCCTCTTTATCTCAACCAGTCATTGTTTTGTCTCTTAATCTTAGCCTTTTCTTTTTGCCTCTTAAAGACATGAGGACATGGATCAACCAAGACTTAATCTCCACTGTTGCTCATTATTTTGCCTCTTAATCTTGATTGTCCACTCATTTTTAATTTATTTAAAAGGGGGCTCTCTCCTCATTCTTGCAAATCTTGGTATTTTCTTGAAATGTTCTTGACATCTTTGCATCTTGGCTCATTCTTGCATCTTAGCTTATGTTACATCTTGAAGCATTGCATTATCATTTAGCTTAGCTTTTTTATTTACTTTCTTGAATTTAGCTTAATCTAGCCTAATTAGCATGGATAATAATCTTTTATCTTGTTAGCTTAGATTTACTTGCTTTGCACTCTTTCATTTCATCTTAGCTTAATCGTGCATCTCTTGCATCTCATCTTAGATTAATTTGAATTTTCATTCATAATGGAGATCTTGGATACTTTCTCTCTCATTACTTGATATCTACTTGAATCTTCCATTCTATAGTGCATCTTGTAGGCATCTTGCTTATTGGGTTCATTTGAGAGCCACCATCTTTATATACATGATTATTTCATGCTATAGATAGGAAGCTATAATCCACGTTCTAAGACTCCATATTAATTAGATCTCTTGGATATAAGGGTTTATAGAAGTGACCATACTTTTTGGATCACACTTTCTACATGACATCTTGATGGATGTGGCTTTAATTTTATACATACTTATATTGTGTGATCATATTGGACCCATGTGAGTTTTATACATTTGGGGTGATCTTGTTTATCTCATTAAATTGGTAAGTTTTTTATGCCCTTATGCCCAGTTGTGAGTGTAATCGCCTAAAATTGAGCTAATAGAACCTAAGGCCCTATTTTCCCTAATTCAGAATAATCTCCTAATTATGTTAATTTGATCCTTAATTATTAACATAATTCAATAAATTTTATAAAATCAAGAAACTTCACAAATCAAGCATTAATCATGAATAATCGATCAAAAATTACACTAATTATCTCTAAGCATAATTAATTAAATCATTCTCATTAAATACATGGCTAGAGTAATTAATTAAAGCAATTTTATAAAAGGGCTCAAAACAAATATCACCTCTTAAGGGACAAAAAAGACAAATCCAACCAATAAAAGGAGAGTCACATGGATCACTCACATGGATCAAACCTAAAGTCATCTCAACCACTATTCCTAGGATACATCTCAACTGTTCAAATTTGATGGAGTTCTATTAAAGAAGGATTTTCAAACCTCAAAAAGGAACTTAATTACATTTTACATCTACATGTTGCACATTTAATTTCTTAGCTAACTAGAGAACATTTAATTTTATAGCATAAGTGTGAAGGATTAATGGCTTTCTTAGTTCATGTTTTTTAAGCTTTCATAGATTAGAATCTCTCATTCTAGCATTGTATTGTCACTGTTTAGAGTCTAAGGCTGAGAGAAATTTAGGTTTTAAACACACTCTTGTTAGTTAGAGAGCAATAAGATGTTTTTGTTAGTATGTTTAATTATTTATATAGTTGATTTGCTAACAAGATAAGGTCTTATTGAAGTGTTGTGCTACAGCCTAGAAGGTACCACAAAATACACACACATTTATGGTGCCCACCGTGGATCCAAGCACCATTTTTTTGCAATTTTAACTAAATTTTTGCCACAATTTGATCACCAGAGTATCGCATTCAGGAAATCGGATTGCATCTGGGAAAGAGGATTGTATTTGGTATTTCTTGCATCGCATCTGGGAAAGAGGATTGTATTTTGTATTTCCTGCATCGCATCTGGCAGGTATCACATTTTGTTAGCTTTGTATCATTTTTAGAATCCTTAATCGCATTTAGGAAATAGGATTGCATCTGGTAAAATATTGAATCACATCTGGTTTATTTGACTGCAAATTTGATTTCTATGACAGCTAATGGTTTCTTATTGTGATTTTATTTGATTATTACAGCTTAACAGTGGTTTGCAGGTCAAGAAGTCCAAGACAAAAGCAAAATAAAAACTACTAATATTTATTTTGTAGGTTTCCATTAAAGAAAAATCAACCAAATTTCATGCTTGTTATTTTTAGGAATTTAAATACAAGTTTAAATCAATTTTCAATCCAAGTAGAGGATTATGCTCTTTTCCCTTTGGGAAAATCAAAAACTCAAAAGTTAGATTGAGGGTTGGCATCAAATTGGAGTAAATTGGAATTAATTGCATGATGTGTTTGATAGGATAAAATGGCATGAGATAGGAGATTATGCTCTTCTTTTTCATGGAGAATCATAAATCCAGACCTCTAAGTCGCCAATCCTTTTTATTTTATTAAAATCCTAATTAGAGGGCATGTTGGTTGAGGTAAAAAGCTCCCAGGAACAACCCAAGTGAGGATAGGTATAAGCCAACCCTCCCACCTCACTATAATAAAGATGCTTCCTTGAGATGAAAATATCTAAATACATAGTTCATCTTGTCCTTGGAACCTTCATTTGATCATTTTCATTGACATACTTCAGTTTTGTGTAGAGTAGAGCTGCTTAAATCTCACTTGTGAGACAACATGGATTTGAGTACCCGTAGGGATAATGGTCTTAATCTTTCTTGCGAGACTATGGGAGATAACTATGAATGGATTTCTTCATTAAGAATCCTAAGTTAAAAACCACCTGTATTACCCCTGAAAGGTTGGTAATGCTTGTGCAAGGCAAATAGTAATTGCCCCAAGAATTTCATCATATCGATCCCTCATTGAAGTTACTACTCGGCTAATATGGCCTCCAACATTCATTGCATATTATTGGACTATCATATTCTAAGGAGTCTTTGAGTGTGTTCCTAAGTCAATGAACAAGCATTTCCAATCTCCATCAAGTTTAGGGCAAAATAAGTATGTTTGTGGGTCTTAAAAATAAAGTTGTTTGATGTGATTGAATTGCAATCTAAGATAAATCCCTAAATGAACAAACCATGAACACTTTTAGACAATTAAACTACCTAGAATCAGATAGACAAATTCCCAAAATTTTCAAAATTAATAGACTTTTCCTTGAACTAGCCATCAGAATGTCACATTTGGTTTCTTATGTCGTATCCTATATTCCAGATAACATGTGGTAATTTTAGGATCACATCCCATATATCCTAGGTTGCATATAGATTAGGAATCACATACAATATTTCCTAAGTCACATCTGGGTACATTAACTAGAGGTTGCATAAAGAGTGTTGCATCTGGGATTGAAAGCATTTCTGCACATGTTATAAACTTGATTTTTTTAATTTTTGAGTACCCTTTTGAGTCTTTTGTTAGATTCTGTCATCAGAACTAGTAAACCTGCAAGCCTGAGAGATTCAATTTTTTAACATACCTTATCTCCTTATTTGTTCTATATCCTACATTTTTAAAGTTGTGTAGTCCCCCATAACATCATATTCAATCAAGTTCCCTGCTCACAAACAAGGCATTCTAACCCTTATACACTAGATCTTTTAAACATCATAATCCATTTATACTTGGTTCCCAACTCACTAACAGAGAACTCTAACCCTTTTGGTGTTGGATCCTAAAGCATTTCAAACCCACAATTGCAACCTTGGACTAGTACACTTGAACACACTTTCAGACTCACTTACGCATAAGGACATTCAAAAAATTTCTTAATTAAGATTTCATGGTTAATATGAGACATAAGTCTTATCAATTTTAAAGAAATCCATTCTCAAACAAAGTTATATTATTGACATTTTAACAATGGGAAACCTCACAAATTAATCCCTTATTTGGAGCTACTCCTAGTACTACCCATACAATGACTCCTAACACTACCAACATGTCAAACTAAAATGAGTTCCATTGGGAAGAATGACACAATGAACAAAATGAACAAGAAGAAAAAGTCAATCAAGAGGAAGAATAAGATCAAGGATCCCACTATGATTCTAATAGTGATGAAGATCCTACTAAACAAGAGTACCAAAGAGCCTTGAAAAGAAAAATATTCCAAAAGATCCATGAAAGAACACTACATGAGAAAAAGGAAAAATACTTTTTGGAACTTGCGTCACAAGGAGTAAAATTACCCAAGGACTATGATGTGAAGAAACTCAAATAAAAAGAAGACCTTAGTCCTATATCTATTCTAACACCACAGTTTCTTTCCATGCAAGCAGAAATACAAGACTTAAACAAAGAAAAGGACAAACCGATAAAACAATATTTATTGGAGTGTATTTTTCCTTTCTTGTTTGTTAAGGGCCTAAAGATGATACCATTTCCATAATATGTTACAATTCCCAAATATGATAAATACACTAGCAATTCAAATCCTCAAGACCATGTGAGGAATTTTTGCATGTTGAGTATGAAATTCATGCATGAACAAACCTATTTAATGGGGTTATTTCCACAAAGTTTGGATGGACAAGTAATGGACTGGTTCTCTAAGATACCCACAGGTATCAAGAAATTCAAATAACTAGTGGAAAATTTCATCCAACAATACTCATACAACATCCAGCACATGGTAACCATGTTGTATTTATGCAATACAAAGTATAAAAGTGGAGAACCATTCTTGACATTCCTACAATGATGGAGGAACATATTTGCAAGATACTCTGGAAAAATACTTGAAAGTGAGAAGATGGATATCTTTATCAACAACTTGGTACCCAAAATGAATTTTCCCATACAATTACAAGGTCCACCAAGCTTTGATAAAATGATAGATAGTGCCATTAAGATTGAAGAAGTCTTGGTTAAGAAAGGAGAAATTAGTATCTATAAAGAAAATAAAGACAAGTACTATCCAATAAAGATAAGTACAAATATGGGAATAAAAACAAGAGTGTGGTTAGTGATGGAGTTTTGGATGCTCCTAATACAAGACCAAAACCAAAAGTATTTAATCTCTCTTCAAGTCTAAAAGCTACCAAGAGCTCGAATACAAAACTTACACCAATGGCTAATAAAACTTTTAATAAACCTAATAATCAAAATGAGCCTTGGTTATCAAGACCTAAGAGAACATTTACACCTTTAGGAGACACACTAGAGGTGGTCTTGAAGTCAATTTTGGATAATACAATTATCACAATCCCTGATTCTAAACCCTGGGAACTAGAAGTGAAACCTAAATGGTGGAACAATAATGACTACTACGATTTTCATCACAATAAAGGACATAAAACTAATAACTACATGAAATTAAGACATGTTATTTAGGACTTAATTAAAGAAGGAAAGGTTAAGGTGGATGGTCATCACACTAATAATGATCATAAATAATTCCAAGCTCCACTACCTAATTATGAAAAAGGTGAATCCTCTAAAAGCAACAAAATCAATTATACCTATACTGATAATGACAATTTAATTCATATGGTGGAACCTTGCAAACAGTCCATCAATGTGATTACTCTTAAAGGAGTACCAAAAAAATGAATCCTCTAATGTTGTGATGAGGAGTCAAGCTAAGCTCACTCTCAAAGGAGCTTCAACATCAAACTCACCAGTTATAATGATAGTTCCTAAACAACTGGTGTCACCTTCAAAGTTCAATCTAGTAGACAAGTTGTAGTGTACACCAGCTCAAATTTCTATTTTGGAGCTATTAAAAAACTCTCTGACCCATTGAGAGATCCTTGATCAAGCCTTGCTTAACACCAATGTACCTAAAGACTTGGATGTGGACAGATTCCAAACTATGGTTGGTCACTTAAATTCCCCACATTACTTGTCTTTCTCTGAGGAAGATGATAAGTCATTAAACCTCTAACATAATCAACCTCTGCATCTAGAATTCCTAATTCATAAACACTGTGTCAAACGTGTCTTGATAGATGGAGGTGCTAGTTTGAACATATATACATACAATCTGGTGAAACAATCAGGGATTTTTGAGCATGCAATTGATCCAAGAAGAAAGATAACCATCAAATCTTATGATGAAGAAGAAAGATCCTCCAAAGGATTGGTTTTCTTACCCATTAGAATGGCACTAGTGGAAAGATATGTGATATGCCAAGTTCTCAACCTGCCACTTGCCTATAACATTCTTCTTGGAAGGTCATGGATACAATAAAATGTAGTTTGTACCCTCTACCTATCATCATTGCATAAAATTTCCTCATAATGGAGTAGAGGTGATCATTCCAGCTGACACAACATATCCTTGCAACAGTCTCAAGCAAGTAGATAGTATGATCCCACATAACAAAGAAAGTTCTAACAAAGTAGAAACCTCTAAAGAAATGGTCCTACGAAGATTTTCAAAGAAGGTTAAAATTTAAGAAATAGGAATGGGCGAGTACAAGATAGATGCTTTGATGTCCCTGACAGATCTCTCAATATCTCCTAGATCTCAAGGATGACCTTCATCCACATTTACACATTCCAAAGGTAATACTCTTATAATCCATGAAGGAATAGGGATGGTGAAATCAAAGGTGTCTCTTGAAGAATAAAATGAAGAAAAAGTTATTTTACAATGGCTATAGAAAGAGGATGAACAAGATGGGAATATTAGAAATATAGAGATAGCCCCTGAAAAATATTGAAAAGGCTACAATATCATGAAACAAATGGGTTACAAAGGCAAGGGACCATTGGGTCAAAATACATAGGGAATCATAGAACCAATACATGTGGATTTTAGAAATACTAGGGACAAAACTGGAGTAGGCTTCAAGGAAATGATGTCTCATCCCATAGAAAAAGATAGTTTGGTGTTTAATAGATCAGGAGATTAAGACAATGAAGAAGAAGACGTAGAAGGACAACATATTGAAAGGTTACTACTCTTGCAAGGAGATCCACTTTCAGAACCTAGCACTAATCTTGGACTTGAACAAGAATCAGAAGAAGAAGAAACATAAGAACCTGGTGAAGAACAATAGCAAAGACATCCCAACTAGGGGAAATTGGTTACTGTCACTTATATCCTTGGCATGCCTCACTTTGATGAAGAACCAAACATGACATCTTCACAAACACCTTTGCAAGACAGAGAGAATATTCAAGAAGAAGATAACCATACTAATAAAGAAGATGGAGTACCAATGACTATTGCCCACTTCTTGGGAGTTTCAGATGATAGCCAAGTTGACTCACATGAATATGAATGGGATATATACTCTTTGATGCTATGATGGACATAGAAGTAGATGTGGTCCATAAATATGCTCCTAGAGTTCAAATTAAAGGAGAGAGTTCTAATGCTAGGTCACTAGAGTTAGATTCACATAACATTAACATGAACTTTGATAATAACAATAATGACTTTAATAATCTTAACATCTCTTTGGAAGAAAAATTGATAAAAATCATCTTATAAGATAATGACATTGATAATAATGTGGTGTTGTCTCTCGAACCCCATGGATCTTTTTCCTTAATACATCCTAAGCTTATAGACTAGAATGAACCTATATCCACAAGCCCATTATCCTTTGACAATGACTATACTCTAGCCTGTTATCTAAATGCTTGTAAACCTTTTACCTATTCTACCAATGCAAGGAGTGTAAACATGACTAAGGGGTATATCAAGTTTCTCAAAATAAAAATGAAAAATAAAAATAAAAAGAAATCTGATGGTGAAAATCACATTTTGGCGGTATCAGATTCGAAAAGAGTAAAAGAAAAAGATGTATCTAATGGTGAAAACCTCTTAGAGGCATGAAAGGATGAGAATCATGATATCCTTCTAGATCATTTTCAAGAAAGATCTTTAGTATTAATAGAACCAACACAACCTATCAATCTTGGAATAGTAGAAGCTCCACAACCGATTCACAATGCTCAATCTTTGTCAAAAGAAGAAAAGATATAGTTCACCAATTTATTTAAAGAAAAGAAGGTAAATTTTTCTTGGTCCTATTTAGATATTCCTGGGCTAGATATAGAATTGATAATGCATCATCTATCTATTTCTCCTGAGGTGAATCATGTTAAACAAAAATTGAGAAAAATGAATCCACATGTGGCATTACTAGTCAAAGAAGAACTAGAAAATTTATTGAAAGTTGGATTCATAAGAGCTATTGACTATGCATAATGGATATCAAACATAGTTCTTATCTCCAAAGCAGATAAATCCATAAAAGTTTGCACAGATTTCAGGGAATTAAAAAAGGATTGTCCAAAAGATGATTTTCCACTTCCAAACATAGATATGATTGTGGATCTCACGATAGGATATGAGATGTATTCATTGATGGATGGATTCTTAGGATATAACCAAATCAATATTCCTCCTGAAGACCAAGAAAAGACCACATTTACATGTGCATGGAGAACATATTGCTGGAACTTAATGCCATTAGGTCTCAAGAATACAGGTGCAATATACCAAAGGCCAATGACTACAATATTCCATGATATGATGCATAGAAATATGGAGGATTATGTGGATGACACATTAGAAAAATGAAAGGTATGAACAACACATATAGAAGACCTGAGAAAAATCTTTGATAGAATCGAACAGTTTCAACTAAGGCTCAACCCTAAGAAATGTGCATTCAGGGTGTCATTAGGAAATTTGCTAGGATTCATAGTCTCGGCAAAAGGAATTGAAGTTGATCTGGAAAAGGTAAAATAAATTATTGAAATGAAACCACCTATGAATATCAATCAGATGAGGTCACTTCAAGGCAAGTTACAATCTATAAGGAGATTCATATCCTAGTTAGCAGATAAGGCTCAACCTTTTACAAAGATAATGCACAAAGGAGTTACATTCACATGGGATGAGAAATGTGAAATAAATTTTGCACAAGTCAAGGAATATTTGATGAATCCTCCAATATTGATGGCTCCAATAAATAGGAAACCATTATTGTTATACATATCACCAATAGATACATCATTAGGAGTATTGCTAGCACAAGAGGATGAAGCTAAGAAGGAAAGGTCTATATATTATATTAGCAGGACTTTGGTCACCTATGAGTTGAATTATTCCATGATTGAAAAAGAATGCCTAGTAGTAGTATTTGCATCTCAGAAACTTAGTTATTACATGTTGGCACACAAGGTGAAGCTAGTTATTAAGATAGATCCACTTAAGTATCTGTTAAATAAAGAAACATTGATAAGAAGACTAGAAAAATGGGTCTTAGTACTAAGTGAGTTTGATATTGAGTATGTTGAGAGAAAAGCTCTCAAAGGACAAGTGATAGTTGATCAACTTGTTGAAGTACCATTGACAAATGATAAACCACTACATATAGATTTCCCTGATGAAGAAATCATGCACTTAACAGAACATCCATGGAAGGTGTATTTTGATGGCTCCTTCACATAGCAAGGATCAAGTTCTAGATGTTTTTTCATTACCCCACAAGGATACATGATTCCAAAGGCATAAAAAATGATATTTCCATGCATGAACAACATAAAAGAGTATGAAGCCCTAGTGAATGGATTGAAGCTCACAATAGAATGGGAGATCATTAAGTTACACATATATGGGGACTTACGGGTTATTATTAATCAGGTCAATGATGACTACCAAACAAAGGATGATGAGCTAATGCCTTATAAAAGAATGGTGGATGACCTAAAGAAATATTTTATCTTTATCACATTTGAACAGATTCCAAGATTGGAAAATAGAGTAGAAGATGCGATGGCTACCTAAGCATCCATGTTACAACTAGAAGAGCATCAATTTCTCTATGAATTCTTGGTGGAATAACTTCCCTTTACAGCATATGACTCACCAGAATCCCAAATCATCTATGCTATTGAAACACAAGTTTTATCCAAATATGCTTATATATATTCCTATCTAAAAGACCAAATCTTCCCTGAAAACTATTTGAGAAATGAAAAAAGATGCCTCATAAGAGAAGCATCACGCTATATAATCATTTCTAATGACTTCTATAGATGTTCTCTAGATGGTACGCTACTTAGATTTTTAGAAAATGAAGAGTTAAGTCATGCATTAAAGGAAGTTCATGAAGGTGTGTGTGGGTCTCACTCAAATGACTTTTCATTAGCCAAGAACCTCTTGAGAGTGGGATACTACTGGCCTAAAATGGAGAAAGATGCAATCCAATATGCTAAAACATGCAAGAAATATCAAGTCCATAACAACCTAATACATGATGTGGCTAGGGAATTAATTCCTTCATAACACATTGGCCATTTCAACAATGCTCTATTGATTTAGTTGGATAGATTTATCCAAACTCATCCAATGGAAACAAGTACATCATTACCACAATTGGGTACTTTACAAAATTGGTGGAAGCTATGCCACTAGCTAATGCTACAAGAAAGAAAATCTCAATGTTCATCTTAAAATACATCATATCTGTAGCTATGGGATACCCTCATCAATTATGACTGAAAATGGGGGTCAATTGTAAAAATAAAGACATGGATGACTTGTGTCTTCAATTAAAAATCATTCATAAATGTTCCTTGATCTACTACCCTCAAGGTAACGAACAGGCTAAAGCATCAAATAAAACAATCTTGAAAATCTTGCATAGAAAAATGAGCAAATTAGGGAGACTGGAATTTGTAGATAAATCCATCAATGTGGGCGTATCGCACCGGCATCAAAACACCAACTGGCACAACTCCTTTTGCACTAGTATATGTGTTTGAAGCAATACTACCAATTGAAGTAGAAATTCCATCACTGAGGGCATCATTGAAAAATATAGTCACTGATCAGGACTATAGAATCTCTAGACTACAAGAACTAGAATTTATCACTGAGTACAGACAAGTGTTTGATCATCTTAAATTATATCAAAAGAGGATGTCAAGAGGATACAATAAGAAAGTAAAGCCATGATCATTTCAGGTAGGAGATCTAGTCCTAAGAGAAAATTTGAAGAATCAGCAACATCGAGAGCAAAAGGGAAAGTTTGAACCTAACTGGCTAGGTCTCTTTATTATCACAACTTCATTTGGATCAAGAGCCTATCAATTGGCTACACTTGAAAAATATTTCCTACTATATCCAATCAACACTATCCACTTTAAAAGGTTCTATGCATGACATTCTTGAGATATCGCTTGTATAGTGAAAATAGTTCCAAAAAAAATAGAAAAAGTCATGAAAAAATGACCATCTCAGTGAAAACCTAGTAAAAAGGCACCTTCATGAGTCCAAAAAAAACTAGAAAGAGGAAAAAGTACAAAAAAATCAAAAAAGATAAAAAGTGCCTTGGTGAAAACCTGGTAAACAGGCGCCATGATAGAAAAAATAGAAAAGTTTCTCCAAGAGGTGAAAACTTGGTAAACAGGCACTACTTGTAATCAATGCTCTATCTATCAAGACAATGCTTGAATGCTCATATGATGTAAAGTCCAGATTGTATATATCTTCCAATCACTTTCGTGACAAAGCAAATCCTAAGATGTACTATCAAAAAATCATATCTTCCTAAGGATGGAATCTATCTATATCAAAGTTCTAGGTAAACCATTTTCCTAGGGGGCAATGATTAAAGTCCTACATGTCTCAAACTTTCCTAGTCACTATTAGGACTTTCTTCTAGTTTGTTACTTATCCCTAGTCCACAATTGACACTAAACTATGAAAATAAAGGTATTTCTTAATGCCACTAACAATAGTATTTCTTAATACTTGGACCTAAAAAGTGTTCCTAAACACTACGTCATGAAGATAAGGGTGTTTCTAAACACTAAACAAGTGAGACATTTATTGATGAAATAAATTTGTATGATTGATAATGTTTCCTACAAGTGTTTTCAAATTAAACAAATGTGTTTCTTAAACACTACAATAACAAATGCATATTTTTGAAGCGACTGATGGATCATGTATTCTTCAAAATTTCTTCATAATCTTTATGGACTAGATAAACTAAATGATGGAATCATGAATTTTTCTTAGTTTGCAATGAATTATTATCAATTTATGATTTTTATGTTCCTTGAGTAGCTTGACGATGTCTAAAAATGACTAGAGAAACAAGGACTGGGGGCATAACATTTTCTGTGTCTTCTGTGTCTTCTACTTGTGGTAATAAATCTGAGGACCTAAGGTGATTATATGGAATGGATATCTATGATGAGTGCCTCCATCATGATTGGAATGCCACATATACCTCGCCCTATTTCCTATGAAATCTTTAGTGAGGTTAGATTTATTTCCTTGCCTTTTTTAAACTAAAATAAAATAATTTCCTAGTAAAGTGCCCAATCAAATTGAGATTATACCCAAGGATATGAATATAAAATAAAATTTCATTGTGGGTATACATTTATACATAAATGTTGCACAAGAACAAATAAGGTTCATATTAATAGGAAGTAACTAACAAACATTCTAGCCTATATGCTTTAATGTTTAGGTTAAATTTCAACATGACAAATGAAAGGGAAGTATTCATATTTTTATGATTGCTAAATATATCATTGAAAATTGTACTAACATATAATGTTCCAACAACACACACTCTATGATGATAATAGACTCACTTCGAGTAAACAGTGATTGTCCTAGGTGTCTTAGTCTAGGTGCACTTCATTGTTAATTACATTTATATTCATTTTAGTTGCATTATCATATTAATTTGCATTAGATTTATTTTAGATGCATTTCATGTTTTAATTGCATTGAAGTTCATTTTAAATTGCATTCATTTTAATAAAGTTGCATTCATTTTAAGTTGCATCTTTATGGTAGTGTAAATGCAATTAATAAACATCAAATATGAGGGTCCTAAAAACATAAACATTTTACAAGTTTGACTAAGTACATCATATGATCATCATAAAAGCTCAAATAAAAATGATTGAGTATCTATCACCGATATCCATACACCTACATAATCATGTCAGTACCATAAATACACCTACATAATGCATCCATAATCATTCATACATAAATAAAAAAAGAGATGTCCATACATCGAATAGCATTACATCTCATATATATACATGCATGCATAAAGTGAAAAAAGAACATCATCATCATAAAATATCACATGCATCTGTATCCATATAACCATGAAGCATAAAAATACAAAAACATCTGCATGTATCAATGAAATGATACAACGACGTCAATCTATCAACACCTATCTAATTTCATGACCAAGTATCCATATGATAATGATGAGATCAATATCCAAAGAAAGTAAATATATCAAAAATCATGACACATGCAGAAATCAGATAGCAACAGAGAGCAACAGAATCAGATGGCATAAACATAATATCAGAGAATCAACAGAGTATCAGAATATAAAAGTATTAGAGTATCAATATATAAGAGTCCAAAATATATCATAATGTACAATCAATTAAAAATAGTACAGTGTATATCAATGAAGTAAAAATATCACAATGATACAAAATAATTGTATAGTCAATCAAGTTTGGCTCCTACCCTCATCCTCTCGAGGAGGGTCGGGAGGGGGAACATCTACCCTGCTTAGAATAGGCGGTTGCATGGTACCCTCAGACTGCTGAGAAATAGTAGAATATAAAGGAGCTCTCTATGCAACAAGTACAGTTGAACAATATAAGGTAAAATAGTAAGTGGCTCTCTATCCCTAGTGGGTGGTTGTATGAGAAAATCTATCATGATCTTCTCTCAAAACTACCAGTTGTTGATCTCTATTCACACTAACATAGTCCAGTTGTATGTCCCTCTCTAACAAATGAGTTTGTAATGTAGCAACCTCAAGATGTAAGGCTGCTCGATCCTTCTCACACTATGTCAAGAGATCACCATCACCTCCACCTGCACGAGGACCTCTAGGAGGCTGATGTCCACCTCCTTCACCACTACTCTCACCAAGTGCTCTATGCTACTGCTATGCTTGCTAATGATGCTACCCTCAGGGAAATAAAGGACATGTATCCTAACGAGGATGAAATTCTCTAACTCTCCTATGTCGACCTTGCTGGTCGTCATCCCCACTAGGTGCTCATCACCTATCATCTCCACCATCACCCCCTCTATCTCCTCCCTTGACATTATCACCATCTCTGACTCTCCCTCTCCCCCTATTGGTAGTATCTAAAAAGTTTCCAATCAAGTTTTTGATTCATTGAAAGTTTTCCCTGCTTATTGTTTTGAAAGTCTCCTACAAATTTCCTCCTCAGAGCTTAAAATTTGATCAAAGCATAAAAAAACCTAAGTGCTAGGTCAAAATGTGCTTGAAAATCCAAAAACCTTAGAAATACCTAGTCGAGTTCTCATTCATAGTTACTTTTTGAAAATCACTTAAATATCTTTTTGCATGTGCCTTTAATCATTCCACATTGGTCACTTAGTCTCCTAAGAAATCTAGTACATTCCTTTTTATTAAGCGACATCCCAAAACCCTTCAGTCACGCAATCTCTTTAGGTCATAGGAATATTCTCTTTTTTTATAAGCGACTCAGTGAATTCCTTTAGTCGGGATGCCTTTAGTCAGTGGATGCATTTAGATGTGACTGTGATTTTTTCCTTAGTCACCAAGTCTCAAGATAAGTTTTAAAAAGGATAAAACATTCAACAACTCAGAAAACTCTCTTTAGTCACCTGATCTTTGAAAAATAATAAAAAGTGCCAAGTCTTTCAATGACTATGAGGAGTTGTATAGTTGTTCTAAATTTTATTGTCTGACATTTTCTAGGTTCACGACTATTAAATTGAAGTCAGAGCTTGCCAAGTAATAATCGAAGTGACATGAATTATAGAGCTTTGGTCTCGAATGGATTGATACATTCAATTCCATAGAATAAATACAAATAACCATTATTTATTTTCAATTCACCAAGCATTCAAAGAACCAGAGTGAGAAACTATGTGATTTTCTAAGTTTTCAGTGTTTAGAGATTTCAAGAGTTCAGAAATTCAAGAAGGGCTTCTATCAGTTGATTAATATGAATCAGCCAGCAATGAGCGGAGCTTCTACTAGCAAGGGAAGCAAAGATAAAGGTGAGATGAAATGAAAAGAAAGCTATTCAGATGAATTCATCAGCTTACTTCCTGGGTCCATATAGAATAAAAAGGTTAGTGATGAAGTTTTTACCAATAACCTAGCATTTTGTAGAGATGCTAAGACCCATGATGTATCTAGTCTGTGTTTATTTTGATATTTCTATAAAAATTCTAAAAGCCTGGTGCCAGTTTCAAACCCTTGGACCTCAGGGTTAGCTAGGTTAATTGTACTTGATGTTTCCCTAGATATAGACCTACTATTAGAGTTGGCAAATAGATATGACATTTTTTCCAAGACAATTAGAAATGATGATGGATCAGCCTTGGTGACATTAGATAGGAATTCCTTTATGAAAGCTTTCAATATATATGTCCTGATGGAAATTGAGATAAACTTACAAGCCCAAGAAAACAAGTATGTTAGGGAATCAACCCTAGTTGCAAGGGAAATTCAAAATCATGTCCCTAAAGCCAACAAGAATTTTATTGCAACAGTACCTAGGACTACCCCATATTTTTATAAAGACTTGAATTTCTACATCAAGTACATTTCTTATGGATTTTGCAGAGTATTGGGAGTAGATGGTGGGCTTGAGAGAATTTCTTCAAACATTTTGATGGACTTGCAAATTCCCTATGTGAGTACAAGTTATGACTACATAGGGTATATTATAAACAAAAATGCATGATGTATTTGAATAAATTTGAAACAAAGAGCCATCCCCTAGGTTTATGCATTATTCTCTGTTAATGCATCTCATTTTGTTTCATAATTATAACATCATGGGTTTACAGAATCTCCAACCAAGGATGATGTGGAATGATCAGCCCAACCCAGTCTAGTTTTGGTTGAGCATATGGAGTTTTACTTCAAGGGAGAATGACTTCTATGCATTTTAGAATTGGATGGTACAACCAATCATGTTCAGCTAATGATTAAACTTGTCCAGGCTACGAATTAAAGCTCTACAGCTATTAAGGCCATGTCAATTTGTTGACAAATGGGCAAGAAATAATAATTGTGGTGATTTATACTATTAAAAAACATTCACAATGATTAGAGTATATGGGTGCCCTCATCCACCTCACATTCTTCCTTTTTATGTGCCACCTAGAATTGCAATATTGGAATTTATCTGGCAGCTTATGTTGATAGACAAGGAACATCTGGCCCCACATAGGAAGGGTACCTTTACCCCAAGGCACTTCAAGGTCTACAATTTTACAATTGGAAAGAATGCCTTGACCAAGGTAAATGATTGGTCAAGTCACTTTAGAATGAGTGTTGCCTTATACAGGTATGTGGATACTGAGGATTTCATTGTAATTGCCAGAAAATTTTACACACCTACCATCCCCATTAGTAATAGACATGAGCCTTGTCCAGAAGAAGATATCATAAGAAACATCTTGGAAGAAGATGAGATACAGAGAAGAGCACAATAATTTCAAGACTTGTTAGGATTAGAGAAACAGTTAAAGAAAAAGGGAATTCCTTTTGGAGGCTATTTTCCTACATTGCCTTACTTATAGAGCTTGGAACAAATGATGGCCAACTATAATGCATTAGTAAATCTACCGGAAGAAAAATTGATGATAAGGAGAGAGAAAAATAAAATCATTCTTCTTCAGAATATGAAGAAGATGGTGATGGAGGTTATTCAGTACATAGCCTTCTTGCTATGGAACAACCACCTACTACTGAGAAAGTAGTAGATGAGAATGTAGTTATAGACTTAATAGAAGTTCCAAATACTGAGGAAACAAGTGAGCCTCCTCCTAAAAGAAAAAAGGTACAATCAAGAGAGCCTTCTCAACTAAGGAAAATTGAGAAAAATATAGATCAAGTGGGAGCTCTAATTATTGGTACTAGGGCTTATGACCACCAGTTGAGAAAAATAATTAGAGAAGAAAAGTGAAAATAGAAAGAAATTGTGGAAGAAGTTGAATTACCACTGGCCCTCTGCCAAGATGAGACATTACTTCATCAAGAATGTTTTTTGAAAGATGGTGATTTTATTAAAACTAATGAATTTAAAAACTTCCTTCTGTGGCATAAACAACAACAAGTAGCTTCAAGTGTGCAAATATTAGAAGAAGGCCAAGTGCTAGATGAAGCCCTAAAAGCTCTAAAGGATTATGATCTAGGTCTAAGAAAATCACTCCTGAAGATTCCATAAGGTTAGTAAAGGAAAGTAATATTCTACTTATACCTAGTTGGGATCTTGCCTCTGCTTTTATAATTGAGCAAATAAGAAGGCATCCATATATAAACTTATCCTAAGAGACCCAAGTTGGGGATATGATAAGAGGATTTGGGTATAGCCCAAACAATCAAGCACTGGCAATGTGGAGCTTATATCCAAAAGATCAAAAGCCTTCTCTTTTGAATGTGCAAGAGAAGATGGAGTGAGATAAAATTGTATGGTCAATTCATAACACTGGTGAACTAGAAATTTCACAAGTGCTTACTCACTTTGCAAGGCTAATTGAAGATAAATCAAAGAATCTATCAAATAGGTTTAAAGGCTTATTTGAAGATTACAGTGCTATTGTCAAAGACAGGGAGTTGCACATAATAAAAGAAAAGGCATTGGAGAAGATGGTGGAAGAATTATCTCTAAAGATAATAAACATGCCTGTAATTGCCCCTCCACCACCTGAACAACCTATAGAAACAAAAACTCAGAGTATAGGAGAAGAAGCTATTGTAGCTATAGAGAAGGTGAATGAAGAGAAAAAAAAGGTAACCTTAGAGGCCTTATTAAAAATCTTGCAACACAGAATTGATATTCTGAAAGAGAAAGCAGATGTAGTTTATACAGCATACACTAAATTGCTTGGGTTAAAAGTTGAAGTAAAGAATTTTGTTTCTATTTTCAATACATACTTGGGTACTTGGTCAGTAAGAATGCCTTTATTTGAAAGATTGGAAGCAGTGCAACCCCCTCAGATCAGATCTTCCAGAAATACTTTCGCAAGTAGGGGAAGAAATTGAGCAGATTGGGATAACTTTATCTTTCTTTAAAGGTGAAGAAAATCAAGTGGAGGAAAGGATAATTATGTTTGGACCTAATTTCAATAGGTTCATCCTACAAATCAAGGCAGAAGATGGCTCAATAAAGGAATTGGATAAATGGAGATAAGAATTTGATATCTTACTTCCTAAGAAAGAGGTCTTTATTAATGATAAAAATGTAATAGATATGGATGGCTTTAATGTTATTTTTGATGAATCTTTTAAAGATGAAATGGATTTCATAAATTTCATCATAGATGTCAAGTAGATTGCTAATGCTAGGTGAGAGAGACAAAAGGTACAACTTCAGAGCATTCAGGACTTTCAATGGCCTATAGAGGAAGAGGTAGCTACATGGGATGCTCTCACAAAGCCCAAAAAGAAGAAACTTGCAATAGTTGACCTCAACATAATTGATTATCAAGAATATCTCCAGAGATAGGTGTCATTTATCAAATGAAAAAGATCAGATATCTGATTAGTCATCAAATCTTTTTTGTCTTCTCACCACCTGAGGGCCTCAATTATATTTTATCTTTTCCTATTTAAGGTTTAGGGCTAAACCATCTGTAGCTTGTTGCATCCTTTTTCTTTAAGGATTCCAAGATGGTTATATCTCTAAATAGAAATTGTAACCTTTTTTTTTGGATGATGAATATGGAATACAATCTTTGCAAAGTAGACATCTCATTTCTCAATCTAAGCTTCTGAGCTTCAAATTTTGTATGTATTGAAACAGGACTATATTCAATAAAAATACATTGCAGTTTCTCTTATATTCTATTGTTGTCTCTTTACTTTTGTGTTATACTCTTGTATGGTTTTTATCTGTAAGACATATAAAAAACATACCAGTTGCAAGGCAACTAGTTTAATTGTTTATGAATTTCTTTCAAGGAAAGGATTAAAGTTTCATAAATAGTTTCAGAGGTTAAACACAATTGTTAGGATTTTGATAACAACAATATAGAAGTGATTGGATAGTTTGTAAGGCATCCTATTTGAACTGCATGTAGCTTGCAAGGCATTTTACTGTATTCTTTTTTATTTCTTCCTGTGGATTTACATTCAACAACTATCTGCCCAAGGATTAGGCACTGGTTGGATGTTTGTCATGTAGTTATCTTTCAGTCATCAAACATAAAACATATCATTCCAACACATTTTGTTACTAAGTGCATACATGTTTTTTAAAAGGACTGTATTTGAGTAATATAGTTCACGTTATTGATTCCTTCAAGAGATAATCAAAGAGGTTAGCCTTCCTTGAGTTAAACTCAGAAAAAGAAGGATTAACATCCTTATGCCATTATTATTTGTTATTTCATGCATAGTTTTCCCTGTCATACTCTGTATCAAGATATTCTCAGCTGTTTGCAGAGTGGTGTTTTATTGAAGTAATTTGAAGTGTAGTAACATAGCAGTGAAGATCCTAATCCACCATTTGAAGTCTACTTGAAACATAGTAAACCATTTAGGCAATACCTGCCTAATTCCTATGGAGCTCGAAGAAGAAGGAGGATCTTATCCAATCCTCATCAATTAGACTTTATCTTTACAAACTTGAGAGTTCATAATCTGAGAATCAAGCATACATATTTACCAAGTTTGTTCCTAACAAGAAAAAGCTTTAACAAATTGGTGACTTCACTGGGGAATCAAACCATTAGAAATTTGTGTCAGATAATGCAGGTACAAGTTGAGCTAGATTCCTAGCCTGCTTATTTCAAACCAGTTAGTTACCATTGAAAAACATAGAGTTGTTTCTTTTTCTCTAGGTCTCTCTTTCCTTTACAAAGCTCATCCACATTCCTGAAGGGTAGTGTTCCAAAATTCCCAACCCAGTTGGGTGGTGACTCAAAAAGATCTCTATACTAGTGCTGATCAAAAAATTACCTTTTTACAATGAGTTTTAGAAATACTAGATCCTGGAGAAAAGAGAAATAAGAAAAATTGGAAGGAGAGCTTCCAACTACCTCTAGGCGTAGTCAGATGAGAAAGGAGAGAAATAGAAATTATATGTCCCTCACATGGAAATAAAAGGGAAATTTAAGATAAGAAGATCCTATTCAACCCAATCAAGAAGGGAATGCATCAAAATATGAGGAAGTTGTTGATTTGGGTTTGAACTAGTATGAGGACTACTGCTTTCCCTCTAAAAAGGGTGGAGAAAAATCACAACACAATAGAAGGGTGGTCCCTAGTAAGAGTCCTAAAAATGAAAGGAGGTCTAGGAGTAAGAGTAGAAGTAGACAATATTTTCTTCATCCTTTTACCCTTGGTTCTTCATTACCTCAAGGCCTTCATGTCTCTGATGGTCATCAAGAAGAAATCCATGCTCAATAATCTTCATATGAGACAACCCTTCCAGACTCTGAGGAAATATTTGAGGAAGTATATGATAAGAGATGAACAATTAAAAAGGCAATTATTATACCTAGAATCAATAAACTATGTTCCCATACCTAAACAAACAAAGGAACAACCTGTTATCCAAGAAGTATATAAGATAATAAATCCCAAGGATAAAGGTAAACAAAAGGCTATAGAGGTTTTAGTTAGTGAACCTACTGGTGCCAAGGACCCTTTAGACCAAGTTTTGAGATTAGATGTTAAACTTGAGAAGGCTAAAAGGGAAAAAGAGATATTGACCAAGGAATTAGAGAAGGCAGAATTAGAAGCCACGGTTATAGAAATGAAAAGGAAGATTGATTTTCTTAGGCAATCTTCAGGACCTACAAATGCTATTGCTACTTCTTTGGTACAAGGTGGAAAAGTTGGAAATACTACAAAACAAGTAGTAAATGTTCCCCCACCAGTTGGCCCTAAGATTTCTGCTACTTCAAACACCAAGGCATCTACATCTCAAGGTGTTGTCCCATTTCAAGTAGGGCATGTTCATGAAAGATATAAGCAACTATTCTTTTGTGGTATCCCTGGATATCCCAATCCTATCCCTGATGAAATCATAGAAAAACTTCCAAAGTTTACTGGTAGTAATGCTATTACTTGTGAAGAATATTTGAAGAAATTCATTGATGTGATGGATGATTATAATATTGAACCTGATGATGTAATAATGAAATTGTTTGTTCAATCTTTGACTGAAGACTCTATGGATTGGTTCAAGGGTTTACCACATGCTAGTATAGGTTCATGGGATCAGTTTAAGCATTTTTTAAAGAGTCGTATGGTGACAAGATGAATGAAGGTTTTATGCTAAATGAATTCATAACATTAAGAAGAATCAAAATGAGGGTGTTGTTGAATTTAATGTTAGATTTTAGAAGGCCATGCATAAGTTATTACAGGTCATTAGGCTAGATGATAGGATATGTTTAGTCACCTGTTTGAATGCTTTTGATGCCAAAATGGGATACCTCTTAAGAGATAAAAACCCTAGGAATCTTGTTGAAGCCTACAAATTAGCCATCAACATAGAAAGTAACTGGAGGATATCAAGAAAGTTGGGAAGAAGAGATTATTACAAACCACAAGTGTTGAATAGAAAAGAACCAGGAAAGTCTGAGAATACAAAACCAAAGGAAGATGATAGCCTAAAAAAAATTTGAAAGCTATAAAGGACTTAAATCCTGGTGAAAATAGGAACAATAGAATTGTAGGAAATGATAGGATGGCTTTCAACAATTTCAATAAATTACCAAGAATGAAAAATTATCCTTATAATACTCAGTGGAAAGATGGAAAGCCTATACTCCCAGAGAGATAAGATAAACCAAATGACAAAACTCCTGACCCCTTACAAATAAACTTGATGAATATGATTGATGATGTCCCATGGTGTATTGTATGCTAGTCACCACATGACCCTAATTATTGTGCAGTTTCTCAAAGTGTGTCTGCAGATGAAGAACAAGAAAATAATGAAGAGGAGCCTTATGATGACTGGGGTTGTGCTATAATCTCCTCATATCTTTGAGATGAAATTTACTCTACTGAAGAAGATGAGAATCAGGATGTTTCTAATTCTCAAATCAAAAATGAAGTTTATCATCAATGGGTCTTTTATGATGAAGAAAATGATGGATTGGATAGTGTCCAGTGTAATGCATTAAAATATGATGGATCAGTTGTTCTAAGATGACCATCTAATGAAGAGATTGCACAAATAACTATAGATATGGTCACCCAAGCTAAGAGTAATTACAATTTGAGAAATACAATGGTAGTTGATCCTAATCATAAAACTACTGGTATATTCATTAAGAAGTCAGAAGAGGATGTCAAACAATCCCAAGACAAACATAAAGTTGCTGATATTGTTGTCAACAAAGTCAAGGTAAAAAGGAATGTCAAATTTACCAGCCCAAATATTGCTTATAAAGTAAAAACCGCATCCCCTGAGGATATTGCTCCCTCATTTCAAAAAGAGGTTAAAATCCAAAGTAAGGATCATCCCAATCTTTCTACACATGAGGAAAAAAAAGAAATTGCCATTATAAGGCAAGATGTGGTTGATTCAAAGTATGTCCCTATTGACATGGGCAAACTATTGTCACAAATGATTGTTTAAGTTCCTTTACTAGAAATGATGAGAATAGAAGAACACAAAGAGAAGGCCCTAAATTGGGTGAATGGATTTACTCCCATAGATACCCAAAATACTGATAAGACTGATAAACAAATAGCTTTTGTAGATGATGCAATTGCAAATCAGAATGGGGAAATTATTTCTGAGATTCCTTAGATTTATCTAGACACAAATGTTGTCAGCACTCTATTTGGGATAGTTGATCTTTTATTTTGGACTTTGGTAATAAATGGAAAACTATTAACAAATTATATGATTGATTCAGGAGCCTCAAACACTGTCATGCCTACAGAAGTCATGAAATCAATGGGATTGAAGGTTGATACTTCTCGTGGGATATGTCAAGCTATGGACTCAAGAGAAGTATCAGTTATTGGTACCATTAAGGCTTTACCTTATAGGTTAGTAGCATATCCAAACAAACAATTAACTATGAGTGTCCTAGTGGTTGATATCCCACCTAACTATGGAATGTTGTTATCTAGAAAATGGAGTTCTTCAATGGAAGGTAGTATTCAGTGTGACTTGTCTTATGCAACTTTCAATATTGGTGGAAGTAATATCAAGGTGTCTAGAGAAAATAGGACTCCACACATGATTGAATTAAATGATGCTGATGACTTAAATTATTGTGTGGATGTGGATATGGAAAACTTCAAAGTGGAAAAATTTATTCCACAAAATGAAGGTGTTGATCCATTAGTTGCAGAACTAAAAAAAATAGCAAGATGGATTATGGAAAATGTACTATGATGGAGATTGCTCAAAAGAAGGCTCGGGAGCTGGAGTCTTATTTATGTCTCCATCAAGTACCACATTTAAATATTCTTTCCTATTAACTTTTCAATGTACAAACAATACTGCTGAATATGAAGCATTGTTTTTGGGACTGAAAAATGCTACAAAACATGGAATAAAATGCTTAAAAGTTTACAGTGACTTTGAACTTGTTGTAGCACAAGTTAGATCCAAATATGTTGTAAAATAGAATAGGTTGAAGATGTACAAATATGCTATTTGGGATCAAATTGAGCTATTGGATGCCTTCAACATTAGTTGGGTAGAAAGGTGAAAGAATATTATGGCAAATTTTTATGCTAATGTTGCTTTGAAAAATGATGATTTAACTTTAACTGGGGTATCAATAGTAGAGGTTAAGAATAGGCCAGTTGTCCCAGATAACATATGCAAATGGAAAGTTTTTGAAGATGACCATGATATTTTAAGGTTTATTCAGTGCCTTGACATCTATAGGGATCAGCCCATAGATTTTAATGCTCTATTCAAGGTAGTTGATGGTAAGGACATGGTCTTGGGAAATTAAATAATTCAGTTAAGTACTAATCAAATTCCCAAAGGTTTGACAGAGTTGGAAGCATTGTATAAAAATCAAAATGATCACCTATTAGAAACTAGCAATGCTAAGATTGAAGATTTAGAAGAGGTGAATCTGGGATCAGTCAACACACCTCAAATGGTTTATATTAGAAATGGATTAGACCCTCATATAAGATCTAATTTGATAAAATTACTGAGAAAACACAAACATGTATTTTCATGGTATTATGATGATTTGAAAGCCTATAGAAAGGACCTTTTCCAGCATGAGATCCCACTAAAACAAGATGTAAAACCATTCAGACAAAAGAAAAGACCTATTAATCCATTGTTGGCTCCCAAAATACAATAAGAACTAGTAAAGTTGAGTGATGTGGGCATAATCCAACCCATAATACATTCAACTTGGGTATCTAATCTTGTTCCAGTCAGAAAGAAGAATGGTAACATTAGGCTATGTGTTGATTTAAGAAATCTGAATGTTGCATCTTTGAAGGATAATTATTCTTTGCCTAATATGGAGGCAATGTTGAACAAAGTCACTAGTTGTGAATTTTTGTCTATGATGGATGGTTTCTTAGGATACAACCAAGTGTTAGTTAAAGAATCAGAACAATTCAAAACTGCATTCACTACCCCATGGGGAACTTATGTTTATGTCAGAATGCCTTTTGGTCTCAGAAATGTAGGAGCAACATTCCAAAGAGCCATGGATGTTTCATTTAAAGATTATATTGATTTATTCATGGTTTTTTATCAAGATGACATAATAGCATACTCAAAGAAATCATGAGATCATTGCAGCCATCTAGAAAAAAAATTCAATAAGGCTCTAGAGTATGGTGTATCCCTGAATCCAAAGAAGTGACACTTTGTAGTTACAAAGGGAAAGTTATTAGGTCACATAGTATCTAAGGAAGGAGTAAGGATTGATCCAAAAAGAAAGGAATTTATTCAAAAGGTCACTACTCCAAAGAACATTAATGGTGTGCAATCTTTTTTAGGAAAGATTAATTTTGTTAGGAGATTCATTGCTAACCTTGCAGAGATAGTAAAACCAATAGTCAAGTTTCTAAAAAGGGATGCAAAGTTTGAATGGACTGAAGAAGCATAGGAAGCCTTTGACAAAATCAAAAAAGTGGTTCAAGAAGCACCAGTTTTAAAGTCCCCTGATTATAGTAAGTCATTTTCATTGTTTTCTTTTGCCTCTTTTCATACAATTGTTGTTGTGTTGTTGCAAAAAGATGAGGAAGGTTTTGAACACCCAAATGCATTCTTTAGTAAATCCCTACAAGCTTCTAAATTAAATTTGAGATGATGGAGAAACAGGCATATGCATTAGTAAAATCTATGAAGTCATTCAGACCCTATCTGGTGTGTGCAAAGGTGATTGCATATGTTCTACATGCAGGAGTAAAGGATGTTCTTACACAATCAAAGGTTACTAGAAAGAGATGCAAATGGATTACTAGAATTAAGGAATTTAACTTAGAAATCCATATTACTAAATTAGTAAGAGGATTAGGCCTAGCCAAATTGATGACTAAAGAAAACATGGACCTAGTTCAAGTTAATAATGCAAGGATACTAGATTTGACAGTGACAAGCATTGAGAGACAATTATACTATGTTGATATTGTCTATTATCTTAAAAATGTTAAATGTCTAGAATATATGTCTGATAATCAGAAAAGAGCCCTAAGATTGCAAACTCAGAGATATACATTGATACAGGGGGATCTGTATTGGAAAAATAGAAATGGAGTATTGTTGTTTTTCCTTGACAAGAGTCAAGAAAATAAAGTTTTGAAGGATATGCATGTTGGTATTTGTGGAGGTCATTACTCTACCAAGACCACTGCCCATAAGATACTAAGAGTTGGTTACTTTTGGCCCTCATTATTTAAAGATTCTTTTCAGTTTGTCAAGAAATGTGAAGCTTGTCATAAATTTTCTTCCAAGCTAAAGTATTCAGGTGGATTGTTGTTAAACCCAATAGTTATAGAAGCACCATTTTCCATGTGGGGAATTGACTTTATTGGAGAGTTTTCTGAGAAGTCTAGTGGTGGGCATAGTTGGATACTTGTTGCAACTGATTATTTCACAAAATGGATAGAAGCTATCCCCACTAAGAAGGAAACCAGTAAAGTAGTAATTGACTTTCTAATGAATAACATCTTAACTAGGTTTGGTGTCCCCATTAAGTTGATTACGGATAATGAAATGTGTTTTAGGTCATATGAGTCTAAGGAATTCTGCAATGAATATGGAATCATGATGTCTTATTCATCACCATACCATCCTCAAGAAAATGGACAAGCTAAGTCTAGTAACAAGATTATTCTAAAAACATTGAAGAAAACCTTGGAAAAGAATAAAAGAGCCTAGCATTCAAAATTGAAGCTTGCTCTATGGGCTGATGGGACTATTGTGAAGAAGGCTATAGGAAAGTCCCCATTTGAATTAGTATATGGATTATAGTCAAGGTTACCTATCAACAATTTTCTTCCAATGTACAAGTTTATCCAAGATGAAGAATTAGATATTTCAGAGCCAATGCAGGATAGAATGGTACAGTTGGTTGAATTGGATGAAGTTAGAAGAGATAGTCAAAAAGATAATGTCAAATTATAGAAAAATATGAAATACCTATTTGACAAAAGAGCTACTACTAGAAAGTTTCAACCTGATGATTTAGTGCTCCAATGGAATATCAGAGCTGAAAAAAGGGAAAGCATAAGAAGTTTGAGTCATTGTGGCTTGGCCCCTATATAGTTCATCAGAGTTTTGGAAAGGATTCATACTTGCTAAAAAATATGGATGGAGAAATTTTTGAATTTCCAGTGCATGGGAAATTCTTAAAACCTTTTTTCAATTGAAATCCTGCTTCTATGCACATGTAAATTCTGTAAATTTTTTGTACAGGTGTGTTTCCCTTTCCTGCTGTGTGTTTCTTTTCTGTAGCAGGTTAGTTGGTTTTGTCTACTTTCCTAGAGATCTGTAGTTCTTTCTTAAATTTCCTTTTAAACATCCTTAGATAGAGCCACTGTTGGTAGTATTCTTAATTCTAAAAAGTTGCCAATCAAGTTTTTGATTCCTTGAAAGTTTTCCCTGCTTTTTGTTTTGAAAGTCTCCTACAAATTTCCTCCCCAGAGCTTAAAATTTGATCAAAGTATAAAAAACCCTAAGTGCTAGGTCAAAGCGTGCTTGAAAATCCAAAAACCCTAGAAATACCTAGTCGAGTTCTAATTTGCAGTTACTTATTGAAAATCACTTAAAGATCTTTATGCATGTGCCTTTAATCATTCCACATTGGTCTCTTAGTCTCCTAAGAAATCTAGCATATTCTTTTTTACTAAGCAACATCCCGAAACCCTCCAGTCGCCCAATCTCTTTAGGTCATAAGAATATTCTCTTTTTTATAAGCGACTCAGTGGATGCCTTTAGTCGGGAGGTCTCCAAATAGGTTGAAGTGCTTTACGAGATTCAGCGACTACAATGAAAAATGTTTTAAATATAACTATAGTCACCCAGTCTCTAGATCCAATATACCCTTAGTTGGGCGATCTCCAGATAAAATGGTAAAATAAGAAATCTTTCAGTGACTATGAGATAACTATAGTTGTTAAGTCTCTAGATGTAATAAAGCAAGTTATATCCTTATAGTTGCTAGATCTACTAAGAAAGTCAAATTCAAGGAAGAGATCTTGAGATAGCATGACTACCGTTGATTATCTCCCTTCAAAGAAAGGATCTTACGGTTGTCTCTTAGTCGCTTGATAAAGATAATGTCACTCTAAAACTTTAGAGATTAAGCGACTACTATTAGATCAAGATCATGTGGTTAGCATTTAATCCTATATCTTTAATATATCAAAGGTTTTATTTCAGATAAAGAGTGTTGCCAGATTGAGATCTTGTGGCTGGCATGAAGTCATTGTACACACTAGAATGTGCAATTCTCTAAGTCTTTTCTTCCAAGGGAATCCATGAATGGGAAACCTTGAAAAACAACCTAGAGCTCCCTAGGCATGGAGTGCAAGGATATTAAGAGTGCTCTCAGCTAGAGCTATTAAGCCTATGACCTTGCTAGTAAACCATGCAATGGGAGATTCAATGGAGACAAGGGCATGAATGTCAATATCCTTAAGAATCAATATGAGAATGAAATAAAACTATGCTAGAAATGAGAATTCAAGCTAAGCTATGAAAAGAAAGATGCAAGTGTTATAATCCAAGCTAATTAATCTATGTGAGCTAATCGAGAGCGTAGAAATGAAGCTAATCTAGGAAAGCATAAATATGAAGCTATGATGCAAGAAATGAAATATGGATGCAAGAATGTCTTCAAAAATCTCCAAAGTCTCCAAGCAATCCTGCAGCATAAGGTTAGTATAAAAAAGATGGATCCTAAAATGAGAAAATAGCTCTCCTTTTATAAGAAATGAGAAAGAATGGACCATGGAGATTAAGAGGCAAAAGATTTAATAAAGGGTGGAGCTTGAAAGAGGAGAAATCCATGTGCACAAATATCCTCCAATGAGAAAATAAGAGTTGACTTTTGTGTCCATATGAGACAAAAAGTGAATTTCTTCTTTTTATAAAATAAGAATAATGCTTTATTTGTGCAACTTAGGATAAGAGGAAAAGTGGGGGCTTTTTATTTATTAAAAGGGGAGGGAATTCCTTTTAAATAAATAAAGACTTTAGGATAAGATGGTTAACCCATAGAAAACAATTGAATAAATGATAAAACTAGGATTTGATCAAGAATGAGCAATTAAAGATTTAACAAATAATGCTAGCAAGGGGCTAATAGTCTAGATGACCATTTTTTGGTGATTACATTTTCCCCTCTTTGACTAATGTGTGATCGATCTGAGAACACATTACATCAAAGAATAGATCAGCTAAGAAGGCAAATAGATAGAGATCTGACTCCAAAGAATGAAGTGCAGAGAGATAACAAATCCTACATGGTCAGCTTGGTAGCGATAGTACTGAACACTTAGGAAAGAGATGGACAATATCAGAACTTGAGATGAGAACAAACATGTCAAGCACAAACATAGATCGATCAAAGAAAATGGAATGGTCAATCATATGCTCTAGAGAATAGCCAATAGGATATGATGTGTCTGCCCCCTTGGGATTGAAAGTGAAATCAGGTAGAGGGAACGTAGAAGCAAGAGCAACATGATCAAATCACTAGAAATCATAATCGAAGATGAAAGATAAGAGAATAACCATCAAGCAGTGAAGATATGCCCCAGTCAAGACTTTAGAGAGAGATGAATGAAATGAATGAAAGAATAGAAGGGTGAGTGAGATGGGGCTGAAGAGGGAAAGGATGCCCCAGTGAAGATGAAAGGATTAGGCCTCAAAAGGTTAGCCAACTATGCGAAAGAAGGAGAAATGTGATTTTGACGATCAAGGTGAACTCAGATTTCAGTTTTGATCCTGAAATGAATAGAAAATGATGTGATATGAAAGATAAGAAGCGAAAGACATGATTGGGAAGAAGTGAAAGGTGAGTGCAGTTTGACTAATAAGTCTGTGAAAGATGAAAGGTGAGATCTCTCCATATGCAAGATGCAAAACTAACTATCATGAACTTAAGAATGCAAGCTGCTATGAAAAGTGGTTTACTTGCAAGATCACAAAGCTTTTAGACTCTAATATTCATCATAAAGTGTTATTGGTAACATCGCAAGATCATACAATGCACACTAGTACTGATCTCCATTTCCCTTTGGTATCTTTATTAATAACAATATCCCCCTTTCTTATGGCCACATCTTCAATCCGATATGCACTTTCAACCATGTCATTGAAAGAGGAGAACAGTTCTTTCCTTAGATCATAATACAGTTCTGGGACAAGGGTGTTGATGAAAATGTCAATCTTTTCTCTTTCATCTAGCTGGCAAGGATATCGAGGATATAATGACCTCCAACATTGTAAGTGGCAAATTGCTCACCTTGATTTTGCTTTAGAGCACTGAGATCTATCATGGTGATAGGCTGTTGGATGTTGTATGAGTAATGTTGGATGAAGCATCTAACCAACTCATCAAAAGTTTTAAGAGGTGGTGTCAACTTTGCAAACCATTCTAGAGCTTGTCCTCTCAAACTTCTCGGGAACAATCATAGAAGAAATGTGTCCTCATGAAGGAAGTCCATGCTAAGAGCGTAAAAGTGATGCACGTGGTCATGGGGGTCACCGTTTCCATCATACTTGTCATATTTGGGAACCTCAATATCCCTAGGAAATGGGACTGTGTATAGACTCCTGTCAAAAGGAAGAGCACAAATGGATTCTATGAAAGAAACCTTTGGAGGTTATTTTTCTATTGCAAGTTGAGAAAGACGTTGATTGGTTCATTTCAATTCATCCCTAAGGATTTCCAATTTAGTTGGTACTCTTTCTTGAACAATTTGTCATACATCATAGCTAGGAGGGAGCTTGTATCCCCTAGAAATCATGTATTGAAAGTACTGATCTCCATTTCACTCCAAAAGTTTAAGCATCATACGTTGGGATGCTTTATCTTGTTCAAATCTCATAAGCTCTTCACTAGAAATCTCATCGTTAGCTTCTTCCTCATGTTGAGAGGGAGGAGGCCTAGGAGGTGAAGAGGGAGCAGCAAAAGTTTTTCTTGGAGGAGATCTTGGTGGTGTGTTGTTGCCATAATTTCCATTAGTACCAAAAAGAGATCTATGCTCATAACCACTAGTCTCAGGTTGCTCGTGAGACATTCCTCTAAAAGCCATGCACCTAGCAGCATCCATTATGTTTTGATTGTGTTCTTTGTCTAAGCACGCTTGGTTGTCCTTATGCTCAAAATGTTCTTGTAGATGGTGAAATTTCTCTTGTTTAGTCAAAGTGAGTGAGACATTGTCTGTGCTTTTGGAGGTCTTGATTGTGGCGAAAAGGAAGCCTCCTTTATACCACGGGGTAACCTTAGGATCCTCTAATTGGTCAGAACTAGAACTGTCATTGCTAACAGATGCTTGTGAGCATCTTGTTGGAGAAGGTAACTATGTATAATTCAATGGAGGGTGACTCCCTTGCTCAAATTGAGACCGAGTTGTAACTCGCATGAAAAGAATTGTTGTTTGACTAAGAGAATGAGACAAAGTTTCTTAGATATTGAGATAAGAAAAGGTAATGAAGATCACTTGTCAAGATAGAACAATAGAGATGACTTGTCAAAAGTGCTCAAGAACTTATAGCTGTCAATTGAGTCAAGTCAAGATATGAGCAAGAAGCTCAATTTAGCAAGTAGCTAGAGAGGTAACCGTAGTGTGACAAGTGATCAAAAGTAGCATTTGTTAGGCTCAAACCCAAGAGTTTTAGCTCATTTTTTAGTCTAGAACAAACCTAAGCATGCAAATAAAAAACTAGCTTTAGGTAAGAATAGGAAAAGACACTTTGTGACAGGTTAAAATGCAAGTTTAGCAACTCCAAATTGCAACAACAGCAAAACAACAAAATGACTCTGTGCGATAGTTTGCAGGAACCAGGGCGATACAATTTAGCAAGGCGATACTTCACAAGAAGTAGTGTGATAGAATCTAGGTAAGCAATGCGATAGTATCCAGGTAGGTAGTGTGATGCAAAATCAGGAATGAAATATCACATGATAAAACTTAAGATAGGGTGTAATGGTTTGCCAGTATCGTACGACTCTTGACCAGTGAACATAAAAAAAACTCAATTTTTGAAGGCAATTTTGTCAATTTTTCAATCTGATGGGTGATTTGTTAATTTCAAACACAATGATAGCAATATTCAGGTAGGTTTGCAAATAGTAGGTGATTGAACATGTCATCAAACACTTGTGCAAGAGAAAAAGCAACCTTGCCAAGACAAGAAATTGTGATATCAAAATGAAAAATTCTATGAGCACTAATGCGACATTTGTATGTTCAAGAACGTTTGCATGGGTACATAACAACGAGAATAGTTCAAGCACTTGCTAGCCTAGAAGGACAAAGGCTCAATACTTAGCAACTTGGCCCACACTTGATGTTCCATTGCCTCACACAAAGTGGTTGCCCACAATAGATTTTGGCTTTGTCATGGAGGTGTCAATGACACAACCAAAAGAACACAGATGGTGAGTAATCTTGGGATGATCCAAGTTATTCCACTTGGATCAATCCTTGCACCAAGAAGCTAAGTGGAAAAATAGGGTGGCCTCTACCTATGGTTCTTAGTAAGGGCTTCTATTCATAGTACCCCTCTTGCTCCTCAAAAAAGACTAGGACCTCGCAGCCACAAGAGTACCTTAAGCATTCTTGCTCAACACTTTCTTCATGGTCACAATCCCACAAGTACTCACATCAAACGAAGACAAGCACTATGTCTACCAATGTTTTGTGTCCTCGATAGCCTTGAGATTATAGTGGGTTGGAATAGCTCGAAAAGAGCTTTCCAATGATATATCACACTTCAATTTTTGATACCATATGCAAAAATTTCTCAAAAATGGGTGCCAGTTTTGTGGCAAGGATTCTGAAACTGCTAAAATTTTCAAAAAAAATAGAAAACCCGAAACTTTCAAGATAAAAGAGCTAAAAACAACCACTTCCAGGTCTGGGTGACATTTCAGTTGCTAGAAGAATCATACGATACTTCTCTATATACTGGTGTGATATTTTTCATTCTGGGCGACAAATCACACTATGTGCAGGCGATAAACCTCTGTATGTTTGTGCGGCAGAACCTGCAAGGTCGCGTGATATTTTTATTGGAAAAATATTGCATAGCTATAGAATGAAGTATCACATGATACTGGTAGACTGTTGCATGATAATCTATAAAAAAAATAGAGAGCCGAAAATAACAAGCTAAAAATGATAAAAATAAAGTACGAAAATGCATAAAAAGAAGGACAAAATGAAGCTGTTCTGCCCCATGGTGGGCTCCAAAAATGTACACACTAGATTGTGCACTTCTCTAAGTCTTTGCTTCCAAGGGAATCCATGAATGGGAAACCTTGAAAAATGACCTAGAGCTCCCTGGGCATGGAGTGCAAGGATATTAAGAGTGCTCTCAGCTAGAGCTATTAAGCCTATGACCTTGCTAGTAATCCATGCAATAGGAGATTCAATGGAGACAAGGGCAAGAATGCCAATATCCTCAAGAATCAATATGAGAATGAAATGCAACTATGCTAGAAATGAGAATGCAAGCTAAGCTATGAAAATAAAGATGCAAGTGTTACAATCCAAGCTAATTAATCTATGTGAGCTAATCTAGAGCATAGAAATGAAGCTAATCTAGGAAAGCATAAATATGAATCTATGATGCAAGAAATGAAATATGGATGCAAGAATGTCTTCAAAAAGCTCCAAAGTCTCCAAGCAATCCTGCAGCATAAGGTTAGTATTCAAAAGATGGATCCTAAAATGAGAAGAGAGCTCTCCTTTTATAAGAAATGAGAAAGAATGGACCATGGAGATTAAGAGGCAAAAGATTTAATCAAGGGTGGAGCTTGAAAGAGGAGCAATCCATGTGCACAAATATCCTCCAATGAGAAAATAAGAGTTGACTTTTGTGTCCATATGAGACAAAAAGTGTTTTTCTTCTTTTTATAAAATAAGAATAATGCTTTATTTGTGCAACTTAGGATAAGAGGAAAAGTGGGGGCTTTTTATATATTAAAAGGGGAGGGAATTCCTTTTAAATAAATAAAGACTTTAGGATAAGATGGTTAACCCATAGAAAATAATTGAATAAATGATAAAACTAGGATTTGATCAAGAATGAGCAATTGAAGATTTAACAAATAATGCTAGCAAGGGGCTAATAGTCTAGATGACCATTTTTGGGTGATTACAGTCTCCAAATGAAGTCAAGATTTGATAAAAGTTTTAGCAATCAAGAGACTTCTTTAGTTGCTAGATCTCCAGATAAGCTAAGTCGCATGATCTCTAGAAAAGTTTGAAAAGTCAACAAACATTTGGCGATTAAGAGACTCTCTACAGTCGCTAAGTCTCTTATTGTTTCAGATAAAAAGTAAAGTTATAAGAGACTTAAGGGAGACCGTCAGATTAAGATCTAACGGTAGCCACGTGGTCTCGAGATGGAATCAATAAAAGCCAAAATCTTTTAGTGACAAGGAGACGGACTATAGTCGCTAAGTCTCAGAATACAAAGATTAAAGTTTTAAGAGACTTAAAGGAGACCGTTAGATTAAGATCTAACAGTAATCACTAAATCACTAAATAAAATCATGAAGAGCTAAAATATTCAGCGACTATGATTATTTCCTTAGTCACCAAGTCTCGAGATAAGTTTTCAAAAGGATAAAACATTCAGTGACTAAGAAAACTCTCTTCAGTTTCCTAATCTCTGAAAAATAATAAAAAGCACCAAGTCTTTTAGCGACTATGAGGAGTTGTATAGTCATGTCCTTGCCATAACTCAAAATTTGATTGTCTGCAATTTTCCAAGTTTAGGGATAGGAAATTGAATCCAGAGCGTGCCAAGTAATGATCGAAGTGACATTAATTATAGATCTTTGGTCTTGAACGGATTGATGCATTCAATTCCTTAGAATAAATATAAATAATCATTATTCATTTTCATGTCACCAAGCATTCAGAGAACCAGAGCGAGAAAACTAAGTGATTTTTTGAGTTTTGAGTGTTCAAAGATTTCAAGAGTTAAAAAATTCAAAAAGGGCTTCTATCAGTTGATCAATATGAGTCAACCAGCAATGAGCAGAGCTTCTACTAGTAAGGGAAGCAAAGATAAAGGTGACACGAAAGGAAAAGAAAGCTATTGAGATGAATTCATCAGCTTACTCCCTGGGTCCACACATAATAAAAAGGTTAGTGACAAATTTCTTACCAATAACTTAGCATTTTGTAGAGATGCTAAGACTCGTGATGTATCTGGTATGTGTTTATTTCGATATTTCTATAAAAATTCTAAAATCCCGGTGCCAGTTTCAAACCCTTGGACCTCAAGGTTAGCTAGGTTAATTGTACCTGATGTTTTCCTGGATATAGACCTATTGTTAGAGTTGGAAAATATATATGATTCTTTGTCCAAGACAATTAGAAAGGATGATGGCTCAGCCTTGGTGAAATTAGATAGGAATTCCTTTATGAAAGCTTTCAATATATATGTCCTGATGGCAACTGGGATAAACTTGCAAGCCCAAGAAAATAGGTATGTTAGGGAATCAACCCTAGTTGCGACGGAAATTCAAAATCATGTCGCTAAAGCCAACAAGAATTATATTGCAACAGTACCTAGGACTGCCCCATATTTTTATAAAGACTTGAGTTTCTACATCAAGTACATTGCTTATAGATTGTGCAAAGTATTGGGAGTAGATGGTGGCATTGAGAGAATTTCTTCAGACATTTTGATGATGGTACTGGACTTGCAAAGTCCCTATGTGAGTGCAGGTTATGACTACATAGGGTGTATTATAAATAAAATGCATGAGGGATTTGAATCAATTCGAAAGAAAGAGCCATCCCCTAGGTTTATGCATTATTCTTTGTTAATGCATCTCATTTTGTTTCACAATTATAACATCATGGATTTACAAAATCTCCAACCTAGGATGATGTGGAATGGTCAGCCCAACCCAGTCCAGTTTTGGTTGAGGGTATGGAATTTTACTTCAAGGGAGAATGATTTTTGTGCATTTCAAAATTGCATGGTACAGCCAATCATGATCAGCTTAGGAGTAAACTTGTCCAGGTTGCCAATTAAAGCTCTATAGTTATTAAGGCCATGTCATTTTGTTGACAAATGGGCACAAAATCACAATTGGGGTGATTTCTACTATGAAAAACATTCACAATGATTAGAGTATATGGGTGCCCTCAGGCACCTCACATTCTTCCTTTTTATGTGCCACCTAGAATTGTAGTATTGGAATTTATTTTGAAGCTTATGTTGACAAACAAGGAACATCTGGCCCCACATAGGAAGGGTACCTTTACCCCAAGGCACTTCAAGGTTTGCAATTTTACAATTGGAAAGAATGCCTTGACTAAGGTAAATAATTGGTTAGGTCACTTTAGAATTAGTGTTGCCTTATACAGGTATGTGGATACTGATGATTTCATTATAATTGCTAGAAAATTTTACACATCTACCATCCCCATTAGTAATAGACATGAGCCTTGTCCAGAAGAAGATATCATAAGAAACATCTTGGAAGAAGATGAGATACAGAGAAGAGCACAACAGTTTCAAGACTTGTTGGGATTAGAGAAATAGCTAAATAAAAAGGGAATTCCCTTTGGAGGCGATTTTCCTACATTTCCTTACTTACAAAGGTTGGAACAAATGATGGCCAACTATAATGCATTAGTAAATCTATTGGAAGGATGAATTGATCATAAGGAGAGAGAAAAAGAAAAGCATTGTTCTTTAGAATATGAAGAAGATAGTGATGGAGGTTATTCAGTACATAGGCTTCTTGCTATGGAACAACCACCTACTACTAAGAAAGTAGTAGATGAGAATGTAGTTATAGACTTAACATAAGTTCCAAATACTAAGGAAACAAGTGAGCCTCCTCCTAAAAGAAAAAAAGGTACAGTCAGGAAAACCTTCTCAAGTAAGGAGAACTGACAAAAAGACAAATCAAGTGGGAGCTCTAATTACTGGTACTAGGGCTTGTGACCACTAGTTGAGAAAAATAATTAGAGAAGAAAAGAGAAAATAGAAATAAATTGTGGAAGAAGTTGAATTACCACTGGCCCTCTGCCAAGATGAGAGATTACTTCATCAAGAAATTTTTTTGAAAGATGATGATTTAATTAAAACTAATGAATTTAAAAACTTCCTTTTGTGGCATAAACAACAACAAGTAGCTTCAAGTGTGAAAATAATAGAAGAAGGAAAAGTGCCACATGAATCCCTACAAGCTCTAAATGATTATGATCCAGAGTCTGAGACAATCACCCCTGAAGATGCCAAAAGGTTACTAAAGGCAAGTAATATGCAACTTGTACCTAGTTGGGATCTTGCCTTTGCTTTTATAATTGACCAAATAAGAAGGCAGCTAGATATCAACTTATCTTCAGAGACCCAAGTTGAAGATATGATAAGAGGATTCGCGTATAGCCCAAAAAATCAAGCACTGGCAATGTGGACCTTATATCCAAAATATCAAAAGCCTTCTCTTTTGAATGTGCAAGAGAATATGGAGTGAGATGAAATTGTATGGTCAATTCATAACACTGGTGACCTAGAAATTTCACAAGTTCTTACTCACTTTGCAATGGGAAAATGAAGATAAATCAAAGTAGTTGTTAGATAGGTTTAAAGGCATGTTTGAAGATTACAGTGCTATTGTCAAAGGCAGGGAGTTCAACATAATAAAAGAAAAGGCATTGGAGAAGATGGAGGAAGAATTATCTCTAAAGATAATAAACATTCCTATAATTGACCCTCCACCACCTGAACAACCTACACAAATAGTAACTTAGAGTATAGGAGAAGAAGTCGATGCAGCTACAGAGCAGGTGAATAAAGAGGAAAACAAGGTGTTAGGCCTTTTTTCTATCATAGCAAAAATCTTTTGAAAATGGCCTCCTCCCTGCAAATATTTCATGGTTTGTGCTCCTACCCTGTGTTCTTCATGTTGTCAGCTTGCTCCAGCCCAAATTGCACGTCCTGAATTGCAGAACCCAGAAAGATATTCAAATTCTAAGGTCTGCGGGAAACAATTTCAAAATCTGCCACAGTGTCGAAAACCCACAGTGTTTTTGAAAATCCATGATGTTTTCGATCTGTGTGAAAACCTTCATTATTTTCGACCTTGTGTCTTCCCGCTTTTGTGCACTTGTCTTCTGGCATCGAAAACTCTATGTTTTTTCAGTCTCTCGCTGTGTCAAAAACTTTGTGTGTTTTTGACCTCATAGTTTCCTATTTGCTGGCGTTCCCTCAACTGTGCAAGTCCAACTGGATGGTGGGCCTAGGTCTTCAAAGGCTCTTCCTGATTGGTTGTCACATGCTTGCATGTCAAACTTTTTTGACATGTGATCATGCGACTACTTGCCACCTATCTGCGTGGGTCCCAGTTCTTCATAGTTGCCTGACACAGTTAAGGTTCGAACAGGATCTGTGGCTGTCGCTTGTTCGCATGGAAAAGTTGCATGAGGTTTATTTCTCACACTTTTGTGACAACCACCTAATCCTCTAAAAGGTAAAGTAGTTCTGTGGTCCTGGAGGTGATTATGTGGCGGCCTTTAGTCAGTTGTCGCATGATCGCATAGCCCAGTTTTTGGCTATGTGATCATGCGACCAGTTGACATGTGTCCGAGGTGCTAAGGTGGATATGCTTGGTGGGACCGCTACTTAATGGCAGGTAGCAGCGGCGGTTTGATGGTGATTATGGTCTGTGGGTTGTCGCATGATTGCGTAGCTCGTCTCCGTGCTATGTGATCATGTGACAGAGTGCGACATGTGTTGGGGCCCATTTGCAGTTTGGTGGTCCCACTAGCGGTGATGTGGCAGCCTAGGGTTGGCTATCACATGATCGCATGTCAGATTTTTCTAACATACGATCATGCAATCGGTTGACATGTGTCTCTGGGGCCCGGTGGCAGGTGGTGATGGGGTGTCTTCCGGATGCTGAGGTGTTCACTTTTCATTGGCCAGTAGGTGGTGATGTGGTGGTCTTATGGCCTTGTCGCATGATCACAAGGGCCATTTTTGGGCTATGCGATCATGCGACAACAGTCTGGTGTCACGAATGTAGAGTTGTGCAGTGGGACCTATCTGCTTGGTGGCACTGATGTGTAAATTTTTAGTTGGTAGAGCCAAATGGTGATGTGGAATTGCAGTGGGACCTGACATCCATATAGAATCAATGGTTGGCATAAAAGCTTATGAAGTGTATCAGATCTATGAGATTATGAGATGGCCGTGGATTTTTCTGCATGGACCCGGTTGAATTTCTTGGTGTTTTTGGTAGTGTGGATAAAATATTTGGCAGCCTGACAAAATCTTCTTCCCATCGCTGGTTCGCGTGATGTTTTAGTGGCAGTGCTATTATTTCTACAAACTGGCGAAATGTCTTCAGTCACCAATTCACCAGATAACTTAAGGGGTTATTTTGACACATGCATTCATGTGTTCTCTAAATTTAACTGGGGTTTAGACTTTCATTCCATGAATGGGATTTTCCTTTGTCGTGTGTTCACTAAAAGTAACCCGAGGTGCCTGGATGAGTTAAAGTCATGAACCTGAGAAGATAGGAGGATCTGATGGCGAGGACTTAATGTTGGTCTCAGTTCGACTTGTGGTTTGTCGATGCACTATTAGATTTTAGGCGGTGACATGACAACTAGCAAGGTGCATGTTAGCGGCTTGTCACATGTTCGCATGAGCCAATTTTTTGACTTGTGAATCTGTACAGTGATCCCCACACACTAGCAACTTTGTTTGTGCTACCTTAGAGAATTGTGCATTAAAATGACCCAATTTATGCTAAATTTTTTGAATAGTCTCTTATGTTTGAATAACAATATTTTGAACCCAAACACCCCATTTTGATTTAATTCTAACCTAGTTGGGCATAGTCTTTGAGGGGTCACTAAGAATGCATACCCTAATATCATGATGAGGGAACTCAAAGGGGATTAGGTCATGCTTGATGAAAATACCTATTTTATTGGCTATGATCTCCACAATCTCTAGATCTTTATATTCCATAGGTAGTAAAGGGAAAGGTATCCAATGATAGAAAAATATAGAGGCCTTGTTATCAGATTTAAAGTTTTCCATCCATACCATGGTGAAGATTCTAGAGCCTTTATAGAACTAGTATTTACACTTATGAATACTATCCCTCTTATTTGTTGAATCAAAAATTGCGATAAAATATGTAGATTTAGAGTCAAACCAGAAAATATCCTTTAAACTAGGCCATGATTGGAAAGCCCAGGCCCTAATATCTGAAAATAACAATGCATGACTTGAGAACTTACCAATGAGTGTTGATTGTCAAAGATATCCTATATGTTCTTGCAACATATGCTCTGGTAGCATGATGTTCACCATGTGTTGTGGCTCTTGCTGAAGCTACTTTATAGCCATTGCATGTTTATGCTGAAGTGGTGGCTACTAACACTACTTGACTTGCCAGACTTGTTTAAGCTACTTGTTTGGATCGAAGGGTGCTCTAAGATGGGAAGATAGATGAATGTCTTCTTTGACGCCTGGGTGAGGGTTTAGATTCTCCCTGGGGGACTACTCCAAATAGTTACCTACGGGATACCTAATGTGGACTAGGGAACTGGGAGGGGTTCCTTCGCAGATATCAAAGATCGATTACTTCTGCTTGATCTTTGGGGTTCTCTTTCTAGCCTGTTTGTTGGGGAATTGATTTTTAAAAAATTCCTGCCCAAAGAGATTTTTAAAAATCTCTTTATCTGAAACAGGCTTAGAATGCTGAAGAGTAGCTTTTTGTTTCATTTCCACTTGTCTAGATGATTCACCCTTCTCAAAGGTGGTGTGACCTTGGAATGATGTCATATTGTGTGATGGAAGCTCTAGCAGGGGACCCATTTTTTTGGCCTTATGCAATGGATCCCTGACATGAAACCTTGGGTTGATGAAAAAAGGTTTCACCGGTTAGACTATAGCTTTCCTGTTAAAGATATTGGACATGTCCACTTGAGACGAAGCTTGAGCATAATGGTGGGGATTTTTCTTCACAAAGGGACAAGTCTGAAAGCCCTTGGTATTGATGTTGTCATTACAATGCCAGACTGGTTGCACAGTCAGTGGGCCAATAAGAGGTTTGTAGTGATCACGATGCCAGGCTAGTTGCACAATCGGAGGGTAAGAGAAGATATTCAAAGGGTCACTTTTGCAGTGCAGATCCTCTTTGTAGTCCGGTTTACCCTTATGTTGTAGAGATCCCTGCCATTTCTGAGCCTGTTGCCCCTACAAAATCTCTTGTTGCCCTCATTCTGTCCTCACCTCTATAGTCGTCCATCGCTTGTCCATCGCTCCTCTCACTATGACTCTTCCCATAAATTATTTAATTATCTAATTTTATTTTAATATTAATTAAATTATTTAATTAGTTAATTACTCTACTTAATTAAATAATTATTCAATTAAATTAACTACTTCAATTTTAAAATAGTATAGAAGTATAAAAATGGCTCGCATGGAGCAGAGCAAAGTCATTGGTGTGAATGAAGAAACTAGCAGAAATCCTAAGGTAGATAGTGAAACTTTATCAAACCATAGAAAAGAGGATCCATGAGAATACTTTAAGACCATTTATGTTGAAGCATAAATCACTCTTGACATGGATTTTTTGGTTGATCAGGCTATTATCGAATAATTCATAGGACCTCGTGTGGAGTGAGAAAAAATCAAGAAATGGATTAAAACAACTTGGAAAATAGAAGCAATTGTCAAATTTCTTCCTAAAGGTATTTTTGCATTTTTTTTGCCAATAAAGATGAAAGAGGTGTGATATTAAAAAGAGACATCTAGAAAATAGAAAATTTCCCTCTATATATTCAATTGTGGAAAGAACATTTTGACCCAATGAGCCTTGATCCATATGAAAAACCTATCTAGACTTGTTTTCTCAATCTCCTAATCAGACACTGGTCTAAGGAATGCATATAAAAGATTGGAAAAACTTTTGGAACCCTAATAAAAATTGATAATGATTCCTACCTATATGTGCAAATACAAATTTCTATTGTTTGAAGGATTCCAAAATTCATTAAATTGAAAATGAGTAAAAATATGCATCTACAGTCAGTAGAAATAGAGGAAGAAAAAAAATTGCCTGCATTGTCACAAGAGAAACCACATCATTGTAGATTGCATAATTCTGCAAAAAATCAAGGAACTATGGTAATCCAAAGGAAGACAAGATGAGGTTATTATAGGATCAACAATCAAGGGAGATAAAGGAAAGATTGGAATGGAAATGGAAGTCTAAAACAAATAAATCAATACTAATAATAATGAATTGGAGAACATGGTGATGGCTATCCACTCTCCTACTAATACTGAACAAGTGAAGACTAGCTCCCCAAAAATCTATAGAAGCAAAAGTATTCACTTGTCACAATTCATCCATGGGCCCAAATCTAATGAAAATGTAGCTTTAATCAACAAAGATGAAAATAATCAAACAATAATTAGAGGAGATGTTCATACAAATAATGAGTGGGATTTAGCAAACTACACAAATGATTATGAATTAGATATTTTGGAGCCAAGAGGCCTCAACCAATCAACTACAAAGATCATGGGTTTGGACAAAAAATGAAGGGGGAGGAAAACAAACAAATAAAAAAGAGAAACAAAGGCATTAGAAAAAGGTTTAATTAGTGTGGCTGACTTCTTGAAGATCACTAAGGGATGAAAAGCCTCTCTTGGGAGGCAATGAGGATTTTGACATGGAATGTAAGGAGCCTCTATGCCCCTAAAAAATGACACTTAGTTAAGCTTCAATTGGATATAATAAAAAATAATATTGTGATGCTCCAATAAACCAAAATTAACATGGAAGAAAGCAATGAACTCATTAATTATTTTGAAAAATGGGATGCTTCCTTTTTTTATGCATACATGACTACTGGTAGGAATGGGTTTTTGTGGAATCAGATTATATGCAAGATTTCAGTAATTTATTCTAGCACTAATTGGGCATTGTATGAGGGATGTCACACAAACTTGGACTTATATTTCAATTTGTTCAATATTAATTTATGACCCAACAAATATAAAGGATAAGGTTTCTCTTTGGGGGGATATCAAAAAGAGAAAAAAATTAAGGATGGTAAGATCATCCTTAGAGGATACTTCAATGCTATATTAGACCTAAATGAAAAAAAGTGGAGGAATAAAGTAAATCAATAGAGTGATAATGGATTTTAGAAACTTTGTAAAAGATACTGATGTTATTGATTGTGTTCCTAAAAATGGATTTTGTACATGGACAAATCAAAGGTTGGGCTTCACTAATATATCAGAAAGATTAGATAGATTTTTCCTTGGGACTAGATGGCTTCTATCAAATATCAATTTCTCTACTTCTATCCTCCATATCAATCTTAGATCATTTCTTGGTGTAGCTGGACATTGGAGAAAAAATAGAGAAAGGAAATGGATACTTTAAATTTGAAAATATGTTGTTGAAGGAACAATCTTTAATTACTAATCTACATAATTGGAGGATAGAAAGTAACACGTTCTAGGGTTCAATAAGTTTTTTATTCAAAACATTACATGTCATTAAAGATAAATTAAAATTGTGGAATAAAGATTTCTTCAAAATTATTTTTACCGAAAGGAAAATTTTGAGAAGGAAATAGAAAAACTTAATGAGAAAGTCATAAAGGATGGAATGTTTAAAGAATAATATTTGAGAGAAAAAGAATTAAAGACTGGGCTATTTGAGTTTTTAACTAGAGGAGAATTTCTTTGGAAATACAAATCTAGAGAAAGATGAATTAGAGAAGGGGGTACAAATGCTAAATACCTCCACACATCGATTAAAGAAAGAAGAACCACAAACATAATTAATGAAGAAATACATTTGGAGGATGGCACATGTATAAAGGACAATATTGCAATTGGTAATGAAGTTGTCTTCTACTTCCAATCTATACTAGGAAGCCATGATTCTAACAATAAAAGTGATAGTGGATTCTTGGATGCAATCCCAAGGTTAGTTAAGGATGAATATAATAAGTTGTTTCTAGAACCATTATCTTTAGAGGAAATAAAAACAAAAGAGTCATTTTCTAACTACATCCAGAAAAGGCCCTGAGACCTTATGGGTTTCCGATAATTTTTTTCCAAAAATGTTGGGAATTTATGGGAGAAGACATTCATAAAATCATGGAGGATATGTGAAAAAGAAATAATTTTTTACAATAAATAAATAACATAATAATTTTCTTAATCCCTAAGAAGAATGTATGCAAAATAATGAATGGCTATCATCCCATATCACTTTGCAACACAATTTACAAAATAAATTCTAAAGCTATGGAAAAGCATTTAAAGAGTATCTTAGGGTTATTAATTTTTTAGGAACAAAATGGGTTCACTCCTAGGAGTGAAATCTCATTCAACATTATCATGGCAACTGAAACAATCTAATCAATCGATGAGTAGAAAATAAAAGGTATGGCTTCAAAACTGGATATTATCTTAGCTTATGACATGGTGTGTTGAGAGTTTTTGCATTTGGTTTTAGAAAAGTTTGGTTTTGACTACAATTGGATCAACATAATAAAGATGTGCATCTCCTATGCAATCTTATTTTTCATGGTCAATGGATCCTTAATCAACTTATTCCAATCTAAAAATGGAATCAAATAAGGTGATCCCATATTACCTTTTCTTTTTGTATTGATGGAAAAATCATTTATAGGAATATAGTCAAACTTCAACCTTAGGGAATATGGAAAGGTGTTAAAATCTGAAATGACTTGGAATCAATCACTCATTCTGATTTGTAGATGACACATGATTATTTGGTGTTGCATCATGTAAAGAGGTGAATATTATCAAAGAAACTTCCACAAAATATGCCATAGTGTCAAGCAAGGTTGTCGATTAAAAATAGGTTGGCAATTTTTTATTTAACACCAAATGTGCTATGCAAAAATGGATAGAAAACATAATGGAATTTTTTAGAGAAAGCCTTCCAAAAAAATACTTTGGGGTCCCTTTGTTTGTTGGGGTCTAAGGCCGCATACTCGAAAGAGATTATAAATAATTACAATTAAAAATTTAATTATTGGAAGAAGAAATTGCTATCTCAGGCAAACATAATAATAATGATTAAATTAATTTTCAATGCCATACCAATATATGAAATGTCATGTTTCAAAATGCCTAAGAGATTTATCATGGCTTTATAAAGTTACATGAAGATATTCCTATGGGAAGGCACGAAGGATGCAAGGAAAATTTCATTAATAAGTTGGGATATTGCATGTAGATTCGTGAGATTGGGATCAAGCATATGGAACTACAAAATGTTTCTATGGGAGCTAAATTAACATGGAAAATTTTCACTTATCTAGAAAACCTTGGTGTAAAATAATGAGGACAAAATATTTGGATTAGGATGATACAATCAGGATATTAATCGTCACAACCTCATTTGGTGGTTCTACCATATGGAGGTTTATTTGGGAAAGTAGGTTTATTATTATAGACCACATTTCTTGAAAGCTTGGAAATGGTTAAAAAAATAAAATGTGGCAAGATTCATGGAATAAGGAGGAAGCAATATGCAGTGTTTTTGAGGATAAAGATTAGATCAAGGAAGTGGAAAGAGATAATGGAATTTTGTATCAAACTATATTTGTTTAGATAATAACTTGATGGAGTATGCTTGGAAACATACATTGATGCCCAAAATTTTGCAATAGGTATATCTCATCATAGACATTATACTAAATAATCAAAAACTAACTTTAATAGGGGATGAGGATGAGGTAATTTGGTGTGCCTCAAAATCTAAAAAATACTCTATTAAGCTAGGATACAAAGTACAAAGAAGACATGAGATGGGTTTAGAATGGTCTGATAAAATTTGTTGGCAAAAATATGTTTATCCTAGAGCTAGAGCATTCTTGTGGATTGATTTACATGGTAGAGCTTTAACTAGTGATGGATTAAAGAAATATGGTGTGGTAGGTCCCAATATTTTCCCTATGTGTCCGGTTGATGAAGAGTCTATTGATCATTTATTTTATGGTGTCCCTTTGCTATGGAATGTTGAGATTAACTTTTTACTTCCTTTCAATGACAAATGGTTAAGAATGGAACATTATTGGTTTTCTTAAGGAGCTAGCCTTATATCAGCATTAAGTCTCTTTGGGGACATATATGGTTATTTTCTTCATAAATGTTGATTCAACGTATCTAAAAGGAAATACAAAGATGCGTTTTTAACAACAACACACTCTCAATAGAGAAGATTATAACAAGGATTGAAGAATACATAAGCAATAATATCAATGTAAAAAATATTGGGAGAAGAATAAAAATTTTAAGGAAATGGGATGGAGAGATTTAGAGGACTTGGCCAAGTATGAAATATCCTCCTGATACTTGCATTAGACAAAAAAAGGTAGATTAAATGCTTGATGGATTGCTCCTAATAGTGAAAGGTTAAAACTCAACTATGACAGAGCGGCCAAAGGGAACTTCAGAGTGGATGGGATTAGATGTGTTATTCAGGATCATAATGGTAGATGCCTTCATGCATGTTACAAATATATTGGAATTACTAAACATAATAAGGTTGAGTTAGAAGCATTATTTTGGAGGTTGGAAATTGTTTTAAGGAATAATTTCTTGGCTATTAACGTCAAAGGTGACTAGCAGCTATTTATTAACTCTATATTGAAAGGCCACATAGAAAATTGGAAATGTAATACATGGGTTACCAGTATTTGCATCTTCCTTTCTGATTATAAATAATACACAATAAGGCATATTTTCTAGGAGGCAAATAAAGGTGTTAATTTTCTTGCAAATATAGAATCTTTATTGGATATGGAGGGCATCTTAGTGGAACCACTTCTAATATCTTTTAATTTGGATAATTTTTTAAAGATTAACATCATGGAGGAAATAAATGACCTAGTGGGGATTAGATAAACATGTGAGATGTAGGATAATTACATGATGATAGAAAATGGACTAGCAGTAATAATTAGCATATCATTTTATCTTTTCTGATAAGATGAGTCACTGTTAAGTCCCTCTAATAAACAATTTTCACAACATCCTTGTTTTAGATATGCTATGACCTTTAGTTTGGCCACCTGTACAACCCTTTCTGAACAATGTCGTACATTTTTAAAATCTAATCACATGGAATGTTGAATGCTTTGCACTTTTATAGGATGCTTCATCAAATATGGTTCACATGCTCATGATAGTATGATTTATGAGCTTTTTTTGTCTCTCAGATTCACTCATTGGAATCACGACAAGAGGCTTTCTAGATCGAAAAGGAAATAGTGGTTGAATATAACCTTCTTGTGGTTCCAATTCCATCTTTGAGACACATATTAAGTGGTTCTCCTGGCCAACATCAACATTCACATCGATGAGTGGATTTGGGGATGTAGAGGATGACACTCTTATGACTACTGAGGAAGAGAGGAACAAGATGGAGTGTAGAAAAGAAGCATGGGAGGCATTTAAAATGGTGTTAAAATTGGGCATTTTGGAGAGTTTTTAGACAATATGAGCACTGGAATTTTATCCATTTGTATTGTTGGAGCTTTGAAAGTGATGAATACTAGAAGAGGATTAGAATATTTCTATTATATATTCAAATATCTAAGTCATGAGAGATCTATATTATGTGCTAAGCTAGGTCTAGAGTCTTTCTATGAAACTATAGATGTTAAATTTGGATTTTCTACCCACTTTTTGTAACCTTGTTTAATATATATAGAGGCACTACCCTCGTGAATAGTAGTACTTATAAAAAAATTAACTACTTCTATAATTTAATAAATTATTTAATTTATTTAATTATTCACTTTCCAAAAAAGCAACTTCTTCTAAAAATAAATAAAATCTTTATTTAATTTATTTATTTCATGCACGAGTTATGTAATTGATATATTTATTTCATTTCCTATTTCTTCTCTCATGTACTTTAATTAACTAATCTTTATTGTTTAACTAAATAATTTCTTTAATTTTGTCACCCATAATTGAATAATTTTAATTATTTAACTATCATATACTCCTCTAAATATTAAATAAGTAATTTTTAATTATAATTAAATTATCCTTATTATTTAATTAAATTAACTTTCTTGTTCTTTTCACTTGTAGTTAAACAATTATTTTAATTTGTTCATTCCCAAGGTATAGGTGCTTTTGGTGCTTTTGTTGATATCCTTGCTTGGGATCAACAATTTTGGTTGGGATTGAGAGAGCTCTTTTTTATGCATTCGGATTCAAATTTTTTTATTGCTATATTTGATTTGAAAGAGACTAGAGATAATGTCCATAAGGAGAAAGGCTGGTTTTGCATGGGTTCGGGGCTTTTTACTATTAATTGGTTTCCCAATTTCAAACCAGATGCAGTACTATGCCAATTTTTTTCCAATATGGGTAGCCCTTCCTTCTTTGCCCCTTCAATATAGGGACCCTGAATTAGTGGAAATTATTGCTAATCAATTAGGAATTTTTATCAAACATGATTTGATTCCTTATGAGCTATCCCACCTGGAAGTCAGAGTTTGTCTCCTGGTTTCTCAGAAAATATTGCTTCCAAAAGATATCCTTCTTAAATCCAAATGGGGTTCTTGGCAGAAGAAGATCAGGACTCAAGAAGCCTCTGTTATTCATAAATTTCAAAACAACTTAGGGCATTTTGTCACTCAATGTGGATTAGTGTAGGGCAATACACTTAAGTCTATGGAAGTTTGTAGTGATTGTTGTATTGATCCTACTAAGTGTTCTCTTCAAAATTAAAATGTCCTAGATTCATTAGATCATGCTATTGACTCATTGGGTGTGGATGATGAGGAATCCTATAGTGACTACAACAATGATCCTACTAAGTGTTTTACATGAAATCAAAATGTTTCAACTTTGCAAGATCGTGCTAATGACTCTTTGGGAAAGATAATTATTCCTTTTGCCCAAGATAATGGTAGTTTCAAAAAAAATTGCAATCTTTTCTTAGTACAATATCTTATTGGTTTATAGATGCTTCAAAAATCCCCATTATTAATCAGTTGTGTCTACCTTCCATGGTTCTTTCAGATCGAGTATCTCATGATGTCCCTACTTTGCAGATTCCTTCTAATCCTCAACCTTGTCTTGAGTTGTCTAAGTTGTTTAGTTGGGAAGACATGTTGTGTGAATTGCAAAAGAAGGCCAAACATACGAAGCCATCAGATGCGGAGCTTGAATTTGTGGCAAATCATTTATCTCTTTCAATGGCAAGGCAATATTTTGATGAAATTGCTATTGAAGAAGAGGAGGATGGTCTTAGGTGTAATGTAGGTTTCATTGATGACTATCCTAATTTGACAGAGGATATCTTGCATCAAAATTTTTTTGATACATAGGGGTTTCATAATATTGTCTCAGACTCATTTATCTATAATTTGGCTACTTCCCCTCTTCCAATCACTATTCCACAAGAAGTTCTTCAATTGGATTTGAGTGTTGTTGTAGATCCAGTCCTTCATGATAATCTATCATTATCTTTAGAGCCTATTACTACTTCCTCAATAGGTGGACCAAGTGCTCTAATCAAGCAAATATGGTAGATGAAGATCCCTCTGCTTTGGAGTTGAATAAGGATATGGTGCTTCGTCAGGACCCCAATGTTTTATCTCTTAAGGTTTTGCATGATGAGGTTTTTGTTGATCAAGTAGACTTGGTTTGGCATGATGATGATTAGAAAGTTGTAATGTCAGATTTTGATTACTTTGCAAAGATTTATATTTCACAAGCGCCATTGGAAAACAATGATATAGTTAAAATTCCAACAAAGAGAGGGAGAAAGCCAAAGTGCTTAAACATAAAGGAAGAAATTGTAGCTAGTTTGCAGTCAACATTGGATGGTAAGTTTGCTTCAATTCAAAGAATTACTAGGAGAACAATGTGTTCTCCTCGAGCTCAATGAGGATCCTTACCTAGAATGTCAGAGGCATTAATGCCTTTGACAAACAATAAAGAGTCAAGCAACAGTTGGACTCTTTGTCAGCAGACATTATCCTTTTGCAAGAAACCAAACTTTCACCTGATTCTTTCAACAAGTCAATTAATAAATGGCCACTTTGTAAATATGTTCATTCCCAAGGTACAGGTGCTTCTGGGGGTATTACTGTTCTCTGGAATCCCAAGATGGTTATTGGCCTTCTCATTAGGCAAGAGGGTAACTGGTAGTTACTAAGCTTTAAGCATTTTGAATTGTCATTCATGGTAATTAACATATATGGTCCTTCTTCAACTCTTGACAAATGTAATTTATGGGATCTTTTATCTCAGATAATGCAAGATTATGCTGATTCTAATGTTATCCTAGATGGGGATTTTAATGCAATTGTGTCTCATGATGAGAAGCAAGGAGGAATTTCTCCACCAGTTACAGTTATGGAAGACTTTCAGAATTTTATTTAAGGATAATAGCTTGATTGATATTGTTTCGGGGAATGGTAGATTTACTTGGACAAATAGAAGGCAAGGTTTCCTCCAAATAGCTAAAAGGCTAGATAGATTTTTATTGTCTCAATTTTGGAAGCTGCTACATGTTTTTGCAACTACAGAAGTGGTGCCTTTTTTAGGGTCTGATCATTATCCAGTCTTGCTAGATATATTTGTGCATTCCTCAGTGGACAAATGTAAGTCTTCTTTTAAGTTTCAAAACATGTGGTTTAGGCATCTACATTTCTTACCACCTCTTAGAAAATGGTGGGCTAGCTCCCCTTTTGTATAGGGTTCTATAATGTTTCAACTATGCAAAAAGCTTTAGTTTCTTAAAAGGAAAAACAAATTTTGGAACAAGCATGTCTTAAAAAATATTTTCACTCAAAAAGATAAGGTGGAAAAGAACTAGAGAAAATTCACTCTCATATTATATTACATGGCCTGACATATGATGTTTTTGTCAAGCAAAGGGTCCTTCAGTCTGAATGGGAAGAACTTTGTGGGAGAGAAGAGGAGTTTTGGAGGCAAAAATTGAGAGAGCTATGGCTTAAGGAGGGTGATAAAAATAAAAAAAAATTTCATATGTCAGTGAAACAGAGACGAGCAACAAATGCCATTTTACAGATTGAGGATTTAGACTCAGGAGTTCTTTTGACAGAGGCTAATTCCATTCAGAATGAGGGAGTCATATTTTTTAAGAACCTTTTAGCTCCAATTCAAAGTTTTCAAACTAAACCAAAATTAGAAGATGAATTATTATCGGTTATTCCTCAGTTGATCAACTCTCAAGATAATGATGGTTTGTCCAAGCATTTCACCCATTATGAGATTAAGGAGGCTATTTTTTCTATGTCTCCTAATAAGGTGCCAGGTCGAGATGGATTTACTGCTGGTTTCTTTCAAAAGTGTTGGTATTTTATTACTTTTGATTTACTTTTGGCAATGGAAGAGTCTAGAAAACATCATTTTATGTTAAAAGATTTCAATTCCACAAACATAGCTTTGATTCCAAAGTCTCCATTGCCAAAGTCCTTTGCAGATTTTTGACCGATATCATTGTGTAACACAATTTACAAGATTTTTACAAAATCAATTTATCTAAGATTGCAGAAACTTCTTCCTAAAATTATCTCTTCAAAATAGGGAGGTTTTGTACCTCGGAAAGAGACAATGGAAGGTGCTTTAGTGGCACATGAAGTTCTCCATTCTATCAATACTCATCAGTTATCATCATTTGTAGTTAAGTTGGACATGATGAAATCCTATGATAAGGTTAATTGGAACTTCCTCATTAAAGTGCTTCAAAAGTTTGGTTTTTCTCCCAATTAGTGCAAATGGATTAAAGCATGTCTATATGATGCTTCATTCTCAGTTATCATTAATGGGGTTCCCTTAGGTTTCTTTTCATCTTCTCAAGGGGTGAGACAGGGAGATCCAATTTCTCCTTCTCTTTTTATTATCATGGCAGAGGCCTTCAACAAGTTGGTTTCAACAAAGCATGCTCAAAATCTATGGAGGGGTGCCCAAATCCCTAGAACTACAATTATTGTTATGCATTCTATTTTTGTAGATGATACTTTGTTATTTGGGCATGTTGATGTTTGAGAGGCTAGAACAATTAAAAAGGCCCTATATTTGTATACTGTAGTATCAGGTCAGTATATTAGTGCTCCAAAGTCCAAAGTTTATATCTTCTTTACTAATGCGATTATTTCTTCAAAGATTGTTAAGATTCTGGGTTTTAAGCAAGATCTTATTCCTTCAGTCTACTTGGGGGTCCCTTTCTTTGTAGGGACTAATAAGTTAGTTTATTGGAAGTCCATCATAGATAGAATCAAAAGTAGAGTGTCAGCATGGAGATTCAGATGGCTCTCATTATCAGGTAAAATTCTCCTTGTTAGATCAGTTCTTTTTGCTATTCCTAATTATTTCATTTCTATGATTAAGAAAATCAGGCAAATTATTACCAATTTCCTTTGGAGTGGTAATATGTCAGGGCAAAGGAAAATTCCTTTAGTTTCCTTAGATGATATGATGATTGAGAAACAAAGGGGGGGTGGGTTTGCATGATCTTGTTCTTAGAAATAAAGTTTATGGAGGTAAATTGGTTTGGCAAATGATGAAAAAACCAAATAGTATGTGGTGTCAAATTATGCAATCGAAGTATCTTGACTCTATGGATCCCAACCTTATTATTTTGGCTTCCATTCGTCCCCAAGGTTCTGAGGTGTGGAAATTTATGACTAATTCTAGAGAAGTAATTGCAAATTATGTTTCTTGGGAAATTAATGATAGTCAGCAGGCTTGTTTTTGGGAAGATTCATGGAATGGTCTTCGTCCTCTTGCTAACATTCAAGATTTTTCAGATTCTATTCAATTGTTTAAGTCCACTTGGGGGGAGGAAGTTTTTGATTATGTGGAATCAGTGGATCCTTTTTCTCGCCAAATTTCTTGGAAAGATCCTTCAATTCTACCTATTTCAGATTCTACTATTCTTCTTTTCAAAGAAACTTTAAACAAAAGGCAAGTTTTCTTGCATGGTCATGAGGATGAAATTTTTTGGGTCCCAGCACAAGATGGTTGCTACTCAGTTAAGGCAGGGTATTTGGCTCTTTGTAGATTGGTGGATGATAGGAATAAAAAAAGAGCCTTCTCTTTATGTTGGAATGACTGTACTTTACCTAAAGCAGGTTGCTTTTCCTGGCTTTCTCTTAGGAAGCACCCACTAACCAGTGACAAATTGGAAAAATTCAATATTGCTCAGTGGTTCAATTGTATCCTTTTCCAACAAGAACTCAAGGATGTTGATCATATTTTTTTACAATGTGAGTTTGCACAAACTTGTTGGAAGTTTGTTCTTTGGAAGTTGAATTATTCAATGCCACTTCCTAATTCACTTTGGGACCTTTTTGAGTCTTGGCCATTACTCTATTCAAATTCTCTCCTTTCTTAAATTTGGAAATATACTCCTTTATTTGTTTGGGCTTTAAGGTGGGAGAGGAACAAATGGATTTTTAGGCACTCCCCCTCTTCAGTAGATGGTGTTGTACTTATTATTGAAAAATCAATTTCAGAATTGGTCTCAGCAAACATAAGAAATAATTCTTCACATATTTATTTCTCCAATTGGGATGATTCTATTCTCAAGGAGTGGAAGTATATCTCTCTCCCAACCTTTCTCATTATTAATGGACCCTTGAAATTGGATAGATCTCAAATCAGATGGTCATTACCTGAGTATGGAGTTATTAAGATTAAATTTGATGGTGCCTCTCAAGGCAACCCTAGCATTTCAGGTATTGGTGTTTTCTTGCAAAATCACTCTGGGTCTCCCATAGCCTTTAAATCTTTGCCTATTTTGATGGGAACTAATAATTTTGTTGAAGCTTCTACTTTACTTCAAGGTTTGGTTCTTGCCTCTTCTCTAAAGATTGCTCAGGTCCATGTGGAAGGTGATTCTCTAATTACTACTCAAGGTTGCATTAATAGGAAAGTGCTCAATCAAAACTTGGCTTATATTTTCAAGCATATTTGAAGGCTTATTGACTCATTTGAAATTTTTTCTATTTCACATACTTATCGAGAAGGAAATCGAGTTGCTAACTTCCTCTCAAATTTGGGATGTGATGGTATTGTGGTTGATATGTATGATGTGGATGGAACTCTTAGTGCTCATTCCAAATTGGGAGATATCAGTAATGATGAGTTGGTCACTATATGATGTCATTGCAATATTTTGTCCTTCTATCCTTGGTATGACTCAATTTAATGATTTGGCGATATCTATAAATGATGATTTGGTCATTATTTGTTGTGACTATCATCCTTGGTTCTTTCTCCCTTTGGCATGCTTCATATCTCTGAGTTGATGCAGAGTTGCTAATGAGTTGTTTGTTGGTCTTTAGTAGGTAGATTTTGATGTATTGTCTTGGCATTTGAAAAATGTAATGGAAATTTTCATGCCAAGATTTAGGAGTTCTTAGTAATTCATAGGATTTTAGTGAGCTTTTTTGTAATTGGACTGAGATGTGGATTTTTCTTGCTAGTTCTTTCCCCATGGAGTTCTTGAACTAGTTTTTATTTGTATATTTATATATATAGTGGTATCTACCACTTTTGCCAAAAAAAAAACTATTCCTTCTATAATTAAATAAATGATTAATTTACTTGATTATTCCATCTCCCCAAAGTCAACTTATTCTTATAAAATTAAATAAAATAAATTTATTTTATTTATTTCCTTCTCATGTACAATTAAATCATTGTTTTAATTATTTAATGCTAATTCATTTTTTTAGTCCCACCTCCATAACTACCACTAACTCTCAGTTTGACTATTCAATCTACTCAGTTTGACTGTTCAATCTATTTAGTCTCTAATTGAATCAATTTGGTCATCTATAAATTAAATCTATTAACTCATAAGTCAATTTTGTCATGCAATCATTCATTTGCCAATCAATTTGAGTAATTTGTCTAGTCAATCATGGTCATTCATTATCAATCAATGCCTCTTAATTTGAACTATCTATTAGAATCCTAAATTCTATAAAATTGTCTATGTAAAATACCTTCATAGGATTAGTTTATCAAAAATATCTATTCAAATGTGAGGAAATATTAAAAAATTAGAAAAATTAAATTGAAATCAAGATAATAAGCATCTTATGGATCCCTAACTAGAAAAGATAAAGAAATGCTCTTAGATCAGCATCCATTAGTGATATTCCTAGAATGAGAAAAAAAGATCTATGCCTATTCTAGCTCAATTATGCTAAATTGCTCCATTACGATCACTATTCAATACAAAATCTCAAATAAAAATACTAAGCTCACAATAAATTTTCTATAATAATGTTGCTCTAAGATAATGGATATGTTGCTCTAATAATGCCCTCTATTTAAAGGATTTCTAAAATTAGGAAGGTGAGTTAGATATAAGTTAGGTTGACCCATGATTAAAGATGAGTTGAATCAATGGTTTCAAATTTTGGGACATAGAGACGAGAATGAACGGTCAAGATAGAAAAGGCAAGATGGATGGTGGAGATAGAAAATCCTCTTGAGTGATTCATGTGATTCAAATACTCTCACCTCATTGGTTGAATTAATTTTGTTCACATGTGGTTGGTGAGAATAATAAGATTAATTAATTAATTAAATTGATTTATTTTAGCCATGTCTCCCCTTTGAATGGGTTGGATTAAATTTAGATTTAAGTATACAATTAATTGATTAAAATCAATTGTACAATTATTTGATATTTTTATTTAATTAATCCTCTTGACTTTGATTTTCAATTAATTCATGCTTTGATCCTCAATTGCTTGCTTTGACTTTGCTTGACCATTTTTAGGTGTAACAAATGCCCCTCTTTGAATCAATGTGTGAAGTGCATTGGTTCCAAGAATGTCTAATATTTGATTGATTGATGTCCAATATGATCTTGATAACTGATTTGTGACTTGGTTCACAACTAATTGGATGTTAAACCCTTATTTGATGATAGATTCTAGATATGATACTTGATTTGAAAAGATTCACTAATTTTGATTCCCTACTGATAATTTCAAAAATTTCACGCTCAATGTCCCTTATTTGAATTATGTTGTTGATATGATATGTGTGCCCCATTGGGAAATGAATCAAAATGATTTTGGATGATTTGGTTGTGTTTGAGAAATTTTTGATTTGTTTCTTGATAAAATCAATTTGAAAATGCCCTAATCATGAGAAAATTTGTTGAGCAAAGATTTGATTGATAAAATGTTATTGATGTTTCAGATAGGTTGATGATGTTTTGATATCACTTGATGTCAATCAAAATCACTTGGTTGATTTGGTATTGATTTCAATCTAGTAGGTTGATAGATTGATAGACTGATTTTTCATCCTCAAGATCCAGAGTTAGGAAATTTGATGTGCTCTAAGGTGAGCAATTAGATGATAGGATGATTGATTGATTCTAGATGATCAACTAGATGATTTGACTTATTGATATTTGATTTGATAAGATTAGTTAGACATTTTTATGATAAGGGGTTAATTTGATGTTCTCATGATGCAAAATTAGGGACTGGTAGAAGAATAGGGTCATCTGCCAGTGTAGGTGTAGACATAGGTACAGGTCCTAGACAAAGTTAGGTTTCCCCTAGTTGATCATATGCATGTTGATGATGTACTTGATGTAGCATTGGTTATTTGATAGATCAGACATTTGATGAAATTGATTAGGATTTTGATGATATAACCATAATAAACTTTACCCCTAATTAAGGAAATCCTTTAAATTTCTAACATGCAAAATTAATCTATATAAATGCAGTTGTCACTTTTGAAATGAATGCCTTTTTGTTTGTAGATCCATATTTTAGAAACTTCATCCGTTTTTTATCCTTCATTATGTTTAAAATTTTTTAGATTTTTATCTAATTTTCCATTTGAAGATTTGATGTGTCAAAGGTTGGTGTTTTGATCAAGTGTTTGGATGTTTGAAATGTAATATTGATTAATAAGTTTAAGTGTAATAGTTTTTCAATTTTTGATGTGATGATTTTGAGTCAACTTGCATCTATTTCGCTAAACTCATTGAGTTTGGATTAGTGCCCCCAGTTTGATTTGGCAAAGACAATACTTTGTTGGGCAATACAAATTTTGAGACTTTATGAAAGATTTTATGATTTATTTTGGATTTTTAAAGTTTTTTATTTGAAAAATTTAATTTTTTTTAGATTTTTAATAGAACATTTTTTTTATTTTTTAGATTTTAGAGATTACCGACTCTCAAACAAGATCACATTGGTTTGCCACCAATGTCTAGCAAGGTGTAGGACATGACTGAAGGATTTGTGAGCTCATGGAAATGAATAGGCCATGATGGAAGAAGCGAGTGAATGTGACCCGTAGGACCATCTCCTCAAGATTACCCAAGTGAGGAAAAAAAAGAATATCATAATGTAGGCCAATGATGTGGTGCTGGATATCATATAGGATAATGACCTGATGTCATGAAAGGCGTGCATTTTCCAAAGGAGTGGACATTTCAAGAGGCTTTGGAGAACCTATTTCACATTTTATGTTATTCATTGTGATCAAGACCAAAGGGCCAATATAGATAGGATATGTATAGGATAGAACAATCAAGATAAGTGATGATGGAGGCTATGAGGGGATGGTTTCATATTATGGTGAGCCTACTTAGGAATAATGAAGGTTTATTTGGGATAAGAAAGATCATGATAGGGTAGCATGGATGCAACAAGTGAATAGGTTGATGATAGATATGTTCGACCTAGTCACGATCAAAGGTAAAAGAGGGAATACAGATCCAAGTGAGATAAATGTTAGGAAGATGGAGGATGGAATGAATTGAACTTGCCCCCAAGTGTAGAGTGTAAGAGGGAGGAATTACACATGATGCCTATTTTCTAGATTTTCATAATGGTATTTTCCCAAGATGCCACAAGAAGTAGTTTTCACCATAGGACATATTTATTTCTATTTATTTTTATTTTCTTTTCATTTTGATTTTTTCTTTTTCTTTTTCTTTTTTTTTCTACCAAGGTGCCTATTTACCAAGTTTTCAACAAGGCACTTTTTTCTCTTATTTTTATTTTATTTTTATTTTATTTTTTTACTTTTGGAAGGGCTCAAGCCTCATTCTCTTTAGATACTCCTTAGAAAGGTATGCTATAATGGGCCAAGACTACTAAAAGATATGCTCAAATATGTTGATAGGGTGATGGTAAGGAAATAATATGGTGGCTATGATTTATGCGATGGATTGGATAAGGGTGATGAATGGATAATGTATGAAAAAATAAGAATCATGTATAGGTGTGTATTGGTTAAGGGGTATGAATGGATGGAAATGAGGTATTAGATAATGGATAGGATATTGAAATACTTGTGTAGAGGTAGATGGAAATGGTGAAAATATCAACATTGACACACGCCTTGAAGGGTGATGGAATAATGGAGGAATAATGTATTGGGTAGTTTGAGGCTTTGTTAGAGGGAAGAATGTGGATCTTGAGACATAGGGACCCAAAATGGATGAAGGAGATGATGGAAGATGTTTGGAAGAAGATGGAGTGAAATCCTTTGGAACCTTGGATGCCAACTTTGATTTATCTTTTGTGTGCAAGTCTTGTAATAGAGACTTGGGAATCCACATAGTCATTAATTTTTTTATATTTTGGATGCTTCAGAATGCACTTCTTCAATGAGGGATTTAGGAGCCCAAATTTTCTTTGATTTTTATTTTTTCTTGATGGACCTTTGTGGTCTCTTGAATATTTCTTTTTTCTTTGTATTCATATGTCAATTAGATTGGACATAGTAATCTTAATATATAATGGATTCTTGAATTTCCAATTTCTATGTTGCACATCCAAATTGCTTTCTAAATACTAGGGAATTGTGGATGAATAAGGTTGATATGGATAGTTCATATGGATGGGTACATGGAACTTTCACAGGGGTTTATGTCTTTGTTGATCTTGATACATGGTAGGGTAAGTGTATGGGGATCTAGGGATGGTAGGTAGGGTGGATGGATGAATGTAAGGGCCAAATGTGGTTGGAAGGGATTAAGGGTTTTGCTTTGGGTTATATGGACCAAATATGGATGGAAGGGATGAATGATTTATCATTGGTCTATATGGAGAAAGAATGGATTTGGAGGATGGTGAAGGTAGATTCTTATATGTAAATGGAGGGATATGAGATATGGAAGGGATATCAACATCCTTATTTTGAGCTGCATGGACAAGGCTCTCATCTTTAGGATTTATCTTTATACCAATGGGATTATGAGTAGCTTTTAATAGGAGAAAATTTGATAGGAGCAGTTGAAACTTGAGGGGATTTATTTGTATACAAATGGTTAGGAAGAATGCAATAATTTTGAGGTAGATATGAAGGAGCATGATAAGACAATGATGGGGTACTCCAATCTTGACAAGGATCTATGGCTGGTGCAAAAAAGACACTTTGCTTTGGATTTTCAATAAGATCATTAGGGATGATGTAAGGAATATATTGATCTTTCTTAGGAGGTGGATAAGATATGGGAAATGGAGGAATATGCTACTCTTGAGGTGGAGGAATACGTTTCTCTTGAGGTGGAGGGATATCTTCTTGGAATAAGTGAAAGGACATGAATATGGTATCATGTGGGGATTCAATGGATACAGCTTCTAGCTCAAATGTTTGATAGGAAGGGGTAAAATATTGATCTTGATCTTAATCTTTATTGGTACTTGTTTCCACACTTTGGATTATCCTCTAAACATGGATCCACTTCTAAGAATAGGGTAAGAGTTTTGATTTGCATGAGGGATTCTTGAAGGGCTAATGAAGGATCATTTGGAGAAGCTATGATAGTAATTGAAGCATATGAAGGTTTTGGGTCTATGACCTTTGAGGCACAGAAAATATTTGTAGAAAGATGTAAGTTATCTTGGATTTGTTTTAGAGGTAGTCCTTGAGGGTAGACATAGTTAGCAAGAAAAGCATTAGGTTCTTTTTTTGCTAGAGGTTCGTTGGCTAGCTTTTCTACTTTGGGAGATGCATGAGTGTTGGAAGAGGTCAAGGCTACAAGAGAACCACTACTAGAAATAGGTTCACGAGTTTAATATTTCTTGAAAGTAGTATCTTCAATAGATAAGTCATTAGGATTTTCAATTTCAACTAGGTCATCATCAATAAGATCATGGATTTTATGCTTCAAATCCATACAATCTAAAGTTTCATGTTCATTATGTTTATGATCTACACAATACTTTCTCGGGAATACAAAACCACATGAAGTGATTTGAGGCAATGTGATGAGATCATTTTCAAGGATTTTTTCCAAAGCTAATTCATAAGATTTTCCAAAAGGAGTAAATGATCTATCCAATGGACGTTGAGATGTGCTTGTGTTGACCAAAGAGATTTGAGTTTCAAGATCGTGATGATTTGATTTACCACTGTCATGTGATGAGAATTGTTGAGGTAGGACTAATTTCCTCTTGATTTTCTTGATCAAAGATTAGATCTTCTTGAGATTGTAAAATAGGTTCATGATCAAAGATTGGATTTCCATTAAGATGTTCTTGATCTAAGATAGGTTGGTAATGATGTTCTTCTTAATCAAAGATGAAATTACTGTGAGATTGTGAAGTAACCTTTTTCTTTGAAGAAAATGAAGATTTCAATGCCTCATAATTATAGAGAAAATGGAACAATGATCTTAATGAGGATTTTTTGGGTGATGTATCATTTTCTTCTTTCTTCATGTCTTGTAATTTTCATTGTAAAGATTAAATTTTCTTCATGAGGACTTCTAGGAGAACCTCTTTTCCTTCATTGTCATGATTATGATATATAGACCATTCATTTTCATCCATTGTAGATGAAAACTTTCAGAAATGCAAGGATCAAAGATGTTTTAACACTCCCACTAAGATTTGGGACTTTTGAAACCTGGTTGGTATGATGCACTTTGTTTGACAATTTAAGCTTTGATGAATTTGAACTCTGTCTTGATTCGAATAGGTAGATCTTGGAAAAGGGTACTAAAAAATACCTTCAATTTTATTAGACTCATTTAGGAAGTACCCACATTTTTGAGGTCTCAGTCTGTACACATTATTTGAATGCTTATAACAGTTGTTTTGGTGAAATGTATGCACTACAAAAATATTTTTACATTCTATTTCACTAATTGTACGTGCTATTTCATTTATTTACGCTCTATTTGACTAATTGTAGGCTCTATTTGATTGGACAGTTTGCAAACTTGTAAAGTTTTAAGGCTTTTTAATTGATTGTTGGATCTTAATGGATGTTTTCCTTTTGATAAATGTATCTTAAAACATAAAAACATTGGTTTTCACTCTTAACTCCTAAACATAGATTTTATGTTCAAGAATGTTTACACGGATATGTTCACAAGAAAACCTTCCAATCAAGCTACCTAAGGTAAAATTTGTCTTTTAAACATGGCTCTAAAAGGTAGGCATTTCTATTTTAACCAGGCATTTAGTTCAAATTCTAAACAAAAATATCAAATGAATCATACAAGGAACACACAGTCGTGCACATGCAATTAAGGCCTATAGCCCTATGAGTCAAGGCATTTGATATTTTTCCCTCTTTAAATTTTTTCAACTTAAATGAGGTATTTACTTATAGTGGGTAGAATAGGTTGGCTTCACCTTGTTCCCACTTTGGGTCATCCCTCTCACCGGCCTCATTAAGGCATGTTCTCGGGAGGTAGACCCACTAAAGCTATAACATGTTCATATGAAAGAAATGAAATGAAATGAGTAAGTAGGTCTAGGAGTTTGATTCACCAAAAGGTGAGGATCATATCCCTACTACTTCCTCATTTCCAAACACAATTAACAATGTTCATTTCAAGCCTCTTAATCTAGGGGGATTAGAGTGTGTTTGGATTTTTGATCACCCAAAGGGTGAAGAGAATATACCTAGCACTTTCATCTACAAATAAGAAGGCTTAATTTAGTGTTTGGTTCATTACTTGACCTTTCTTTCTATTGAAGGACTTGATATGTTTGGCATTTTGAATAACTAAAAGAAGTGAAGAACATAGGCCTACTACCAAGTCCAACAAACAATAATAGGTCCTCTAGTTATGGTAGATTTTGGAATTTGAAATGCCACAAGTTAAGCAATTACATAGGGTCTTAGTCTTACCTTATTCAAAGCTAGCAAAGGCTAGGTGCATTTTTGAGATATTTATTTACAATTTACTCACCTAGTGGTGATTGTTCCATCTCCTAAGAATCCCCTTTCACAAACATTAGTTCAATGAAAATAAAAGTGAGGAAAATTCACTGATTCAAATAACTTTGCAAATTTATTTTCCAAAATGATTAAAATGTCAATCAAGGAGAAAAGATCCAATTTAATGAAACATATTTAGACTTATAAGCATTAACAATTTTATCATATCTATCATATGCTTTTAAATCCTCATTCATATCATTAAGAAAATTAACAAAATGGATTTTATTTTCCAATTTAGATAAATTCCTTTCCTCCTTGTTCTTGAAGTAATCCACTGATTTGCAAATAGACTTATGCACCTTCCTATGCTCTGTCATCTGCAAAACTAAAAGTTATTATCATTAGATTTGTAGAATTTAAATTTTGAAAAATACAGTGCTACGTGCTACAAAAAGTTTCATATGCGCTACTTTGTTTAATTCTACATGTCATGAAAAATTTTAAATGCACTATTTTACTACTAGCACACCCTATTTAAATGATAGATAGTTAGTACGCACTAAAATAGAAGGTAAATGCATCATAAAGGTGACTAATATGTGTTGAAAGAATAATATACATAAGACAAAATAAATATTGTACGCGTCAAAACTCTATGTAAATGCATCAAAATTTATCATGTATGTGTTATTTCATTGTGTAAAGGCATTGAATTTCACCGTATACATACTATTTCTTCTTTTGAATGCACTGGTGTACCTACAAATTTAAAATCTGCAACACAAATTCACCAAAAATCTATACAAATCATCAAAACATGTTAGTATGAGCTAAGAGCCCCATGGTGGGTGTCATTTTGTCTATGTAAAATACCTTCATAGGATTATTTTATCAAAATATCAATTCAAATATAAGGATTTATATAACAATTAGAGCAAATTTAATTAAAATCAAGATAATAATCATCATATGGATCTCTAACTAGAAAAGCTAAAGAAACACTCTCAGATTAGCGTCCATTAGTGACAATCTCGGAATGAGAAAACAAAGATCTATGCCTATTCTAGCTCAATTATGCTAAATTTCTCCATTATGATCACTATTCAATGAAAATTCTCAATTGAAAATACTAAGATCACAACAAATTTTCTATAATAATGATGCTTTAAGATAATGGATCTATTGCTCTAATATTTCCCTCTATTTAAATGATTCCTAAAATTAGGAAGGTGGGTTAGATATGATTTACATTGACTCATGATTACAAGTGAGTTGAGTCAATGGTTGCAAATGTTGGGACAAAGAGACAAGAATTTATGGCCAAGATAGCAAAGGCAAGATGGATGGAGGAGATAGCAAAGCCTCTTGAGTGATCCATGTGATTCAAATACTCTCACCTCATTGGTTGAACTCATTTTGTCCATATGTGGTTGATGAGAATTATAACATTTATTAATTGATTTAATTGATTTATTTTAGTCATGCCTCCCCTTTGAATGGGTTGGATTAAATTTAGATTTAATTATACAATTAATTGATTAAAATCAATTGCACAATTATTTGATCTTTTTTATTTAATTAATCCTCTTGGCTTTGATTTTCAATTAATTCATGCTTTGATCCTCAATTGCTTTTTTTATGTTTCTCAACTATTTTTAGGTGTATACAAATAAAGGTGTTTCTTCATTATTTATTGTAGCACATTCTTGAATCTTTGTGCTATCAATAATTGAAGATGCAAATCTAAGAACTCATGCCACACAGAAGAGAGAAACAAGGAATATTAATGGTGATATCTTGTGTGATTTTATTTTATTTATTCATTATGCATTATCATGTCATGATTTCCTTTCTTCCTTGAATGAGTTTGTTATTTTTTCATAGAGTAGGGATTTGTGGTTGATTCTACTAATCTCTTTGTAGGTATTGTCCATGATCATTTTTCCTGATCATTTTTCATCTTGTTACATCTTGTATGAAGACTACTTTTGTCTTGGTCACACCAATCTTGTGCTTGACCAAGTGCCTCTTATTAGGGCATTTAAGCCCCTAATATTCCATGATAGGAGCCCCATGGATACTTGGAAAGGGGGATTCCTTTCCCTGTTTGCAATAGAGATGTTATTTTAAGTTTCCTCTCAGCTTCACTATCCTTTTTCCTGAGTTCTAATAATGGTTTCCTTGCAAATTTTTTTAACTAAATCATTCCCAAAGTTAGGTTTGTCTTTTTTGGAAGGAGTTTTGAGGATGCCTAACTTGTCCTTTTCTATGGATTTAATTAAATTTTATGTAAACATGAGTTCATTCTCCTGATTTTTAATTTTCCCTTTAGCCACTATCTCCTAAAGGATGATTTGTTTTCTCTCCAACCTCTCTTTGGATTAGGAAATATTCTTCTTAAAATTCCTATTCTCTTCCTTAGTGATGCCCATGATCTCACAAATTGCTTCAACTTTTGATATCCCCTCTTCTACCAAAGTCTTAGAATTGGTAGTTTATACCATCATCTTGATGATCCCATTTCTCCCTTCACTATCTAATACCAAATCTGGGGCTAAGACCACATTTTTTGTATCTTTTATAAGTTAAAGGTCCAGTTTTTGGATGTCCTTACTAATGGGAGTTATGGTGACACATGTCATATCATTCAGTTGAATCTTTATTTTTTTCCTAAGCATATCAACTTCCTTCAACAACCAAAACAACTCCTTCACAACCTTTTTAGTTCTTGTCTTGTCTCTACATTCTTTCCAATGTCACAATGTTTCCTCTTATTTGTTTTGATTTCCAAACCAGATGCATATAGGATCTCTTTCCCTTTGTCCCAAGTGCTCACCAAAATGGTATTTTTTGGAAATGAGGGACTCCTAGAATGTGTATTCCACCTCAAGAATTGTTTTCAAATGAATTTGGGTGATCCCATTTCCCTTTTTAAGTTATAATCTCAAGATTGGGAAAAAATTTCATGTAATGGTCTATGTAGACATAGACCCTAGGGATCACATTTGATTTTCTAAAGAAAAAGTTTTCTTCTACCCTTATGAAGGATCCCAATTCATTTCCAATCTTCTCTAAGGATTTCATCCCCTGATATTTAGAAGGTATATTTTCAAGTTTATCTTGGATCTAAATTAGAATCCCAATCAACACAATAGAAACTAAATCTTTCATAAATTAAAGGATTTCCATAAATAATTTTCCTTTTTAGAAATTTATTGACACAATCTATAATAATAAAAAAATCTGATGGTTCTGATACATTTACTACTCCATTAGCTTCTCCTCTTGAAATTTTACTCCACACCATTTGATAGATAACACACAACATTGTAGATGATCCTAGATCAGATTGAGGATTTTGGGGTTTATGACTATAGCCTTGACCTCTTTTTATGTCCTAACCCTATCCTTTCTCCTCCATTCCTCATTCCCATTCCAATTTCTCCCAAACCCTTTCTTTGGAGGTCCCTTATTGGATTTGAAATTCGAATTGGTTTTTTGACTTTGCCCAATCCTCCTTGTGGATCTCATTCCTACCCATTGACTTCCTTTTAGGGTGGTTGCCTCCTTTTTTTTGAATCCCATCCACTTTTCCCTAAGGGGATTCTATTTTTCCCTACGACAAATGAGATAATTTTTAGTTCCTTGACTAATTCATGTACTTCCCACTTTTTAATATGTCTCTCCCCACTCATTCCTCAACCTGGTGGCCAATCATGTCACCCTCAACATCACCATGGTTTCTTAGCCTATTATAAAAATTACAAGTGCAAAAATAATATAGAGAAGATCAATTACACATAACACACAAATTTACATGGAAAAACCTAATTAAATTATACCAAAAAAATACACAGGAAAATATCTTTCATATTAATTCAAGAATTTCACAGTTACAATAATATTTAAAATGTTACTTAAATCATGACTTTGAGTTGCATATAATAAGTGAGTTGCAGAGTTGACTAAATTTTTTAGATGGCTCTACAGGAAGCATCACAGTCTTTGAGGGCTATATTTTCTTCCATTTCCCTCCCCTCTCGTCCTCGCTAGAATGCTCAACCAAATTCTTCTGTGTGGAGATGTGGTTTGAAAGGAAATAGCTCCACTTTTTTGGAGTGAATGTAGCGAAGGGAGGCTCATTTTGAACCTGGTGGCTCCTCTAGTCATGATTGTCCATGGGGCTCTCTGGATAGGTCTATGATACTGGGAGGGCCTCCCCTCACGAGACCCCCATTTTTGGGGGAAATGGCTCCCAACAGATGATTGATGATGGCCCTAAATATAGTTTTATGCAAGTAGATGGGGACTGATGCTCAATGGAATGTTTCTCTCATGTCGGTGGTATGGGTAAGCGACCCCAAAGGTTTGTATAGAAGGGGATAGGGTTGTAGAAGATGACCCAACTGAAGGCTAAGCTGATTCCAATATCTTCAAAAGATTTGTATGTTCATCTAGATGATGTAGCAGGTAAGGAGGTAATGCATAATCTATCTTTTTTTATGAGATGGGTTTGATTGGAAGATTTAGGGGCTTTTGGCCAAGCTTGCCTCAACTTCATACATGGATTTATTCCAACTAGGAACCCATTCTCACAAGGTGGGTTCAGATTTACCCTACCGCCAAAGGTTTTTTAATTCTAGTTTTTGAAAAGATTCAAGAAAAAAATCTAATTCTATGCAACCAAGTGTGTTGTTGGGAAGAGAAGTTCACATTAATGTTGAAACCTTGGCAACTAGATTTCAACCACAGCTCTAAATTTTTTGTCAAAATCCCAATCTGGGTAAGGCTTCCAAATCTCCCACTTTATTTATGGTTTGATTCTTGTCTTGAAGTTGTGTGCTATAAATGTGTCACACTTCTATGGATCATTACATGCAAGGAAACTCAAGAATGAGCCCTCACAAATCGATCCATAGCTCCCTAGGCATGGAGTTCAAGGGTTTTTAAGAATGCTCTCAGCTAGAGCTATTTAGCCTATAACCTTGCTAGTAAACCATGCAATGGGAGATTCAATGAAGACAAGGGCAAGAATGCCAATATCCTCAAGAATCAAGAATGAAAATGCAATGCAATGCTATGCTAGAATGGAAATGCAAGCTAAGCTATGAAAATGAAAGATGCAAGTGTTACAACCCAAGCTAATTAATCTATGTGAGCTAATCTAGAGCATAGAAATGAAGCTAATCTAAGAAAGCATAAATATGAAGCTAAGCTAAGAATGCAAGAATGAGATGTAGAATGCAAGAATGAGATGTAGATGCTAAGAATGCTCCAAATCTTCAAAAGCTCCAAAGTGACCTAGAAATCCTGCAGCATAAAGTTAGCATAAAAAGTTGGGATCTAGAATGAAGAAGAGAGCTCTCCTTTTAAAGGAAATGAGGAGGAATAGACCATGGAGATTAAGAGGCAAAAGATTTAATCAACGGTGGAGCTTAAAAGAGGAGCAATCCATGTGCACAAGTATCCTCCAATAGGAAAATAAGAGTTGACTTTTGTGTCTATATGAGACAAAAAGTGCTTTTTCCCTTTTTATAAAATAAGAATAATGCTTTATTTGTGCAACTTAGGATAAGAGGAAAAGTGGGGGCTTTTTATTTAATAAAAGGGGAGGAAATATTCCTTTTAATTAAATAAAGACTTAGGATAAGACGGTTAGCCCATAGAAAATAATCGAATAAATGATAGAGCTAGGATTTGATCAAGAATAAGCAATTGCTGATTTAGCAAAAGGGGCTAATAGTCTAGATGACCATTTTTAGGTGTATACATTTGCCCCTCTTTGACTAATGTGTGATCAATTTGGGAACACATGCAGTCAAAGAATGAAGTTGAAATGTGAGATCGATTTGGGATCACAAAGCAACTCAGATCAGCCAAGAAAGTAAGAGATAGCCAAGAAGGCAAGCAGATAGCAATCTGACTCTGAAGAATGAAGTGCAGAGAGATAGAAAATCTTGCATGATCAGCCTGGTAGCAACAGTACTAAACACTTAGGAAAGAGATAGCTAATAAAATATGATGTGTCTGCCCCCTCAGGATCAAAAGTGAAATCCGGGTAGAGGGAATGCAGAAGCAAGAGAGACATGATCAAATCACTAGAAATCATAATCGAAGCTGAAGAGAATAGAACAACCATCAAGCAGTGAAGGTATGCCCCACACATGGGACACGGGGCATGAACCAAGCGGTCCCTCAACCCGAAAACACCACGGAGGGGGAAGAATTTGAACTTGAGATTGAAAGTGAATGAAAGACTAGAAGTTTGAAAGAGATGGAGATGAAGAGGTGAAGAATGCCCCAGTGAAGATCAAAGGATCATGCCTCAAAAGGTCAGCCAACTGCGTGAAAGAGGGGGAAAAGGTGATTTGGATGATCAAGGTGAACTCGAATTTTAGTTTTGATCCCGAAATGAAAGGAAAATGATGTGATATGAAAGATAAGAAGTGAAAGACATGATCAGGAAGAAGTGAAAGGTGAGCGCAGTTGATTAACAAGTCCATGAAAGATGAAAGGAAAGCTCTCTCCATATGCAAGATGCAAAACTAAACTAACATGAACTTAAGAATGAAAGCTACATGAAAAGTGGTTTACTTGCAAGGTTACAAAGCCAATAGACATCTAATATTCATGATTGAGCGTTATTGGTAGCATCGCAAGATCATACAATACACACTAGCATAACTATGTGGATCTGAATATGATCTATATCAAATAGAAATGTGGAAATCTCACCTAGGCTCAAAGACATGTAGGTCAAGATGACTAGTGCAGTGAGATTACCTAAGTTTGATATAGCAAGATTATGCTCGCATCAAGACACAAGAAATTCAAGATGACTATAAGCATGCACTTGTGAAACAGTCAAGGATAATACCTTGTAGATCCCAATGTCAAGTGGAACAAGCATAAATGCTTAATGACAGTTAGGACCAACAAAATATACCCACAAGCAGAAAAAGCAACAAAACATGTTCTCATTCCCTCAGTCTTCTAGCTATGCATAATCGAAAATGATCATAGGGGGAGAACACTCAGCAAAGAAATCAGCATAGACAACACACAAAGAAATAAAGTCAAACAAATCTCAGCAAGTCAAGTGCATGTGTGTAGGTCATAGAGTCAAACTTTGAGTATCGCATCTGCCAGTGAGAAATATTGCATCATCTAGACTGTGGGTAGGACATCTGATAAGTGTTGAGAAACACTCGACGCGAGGGTAGTGTTGAAAAACACAGTTGGGGTGGTGTTGAAAAACACCGTTTGTGAGGTGCCTAAGAAACCTAGATGCACAAAGAGACCCAAGATAAGCTTAAAACAATGTATGCCCCCTAGACTAAGACAAGAGTCAATTCCAAGCTAGGAGAGGCAAAGTGAGAAGTGGAGCGAATGAGCACCACGCAAGACAGATAGACATAGGTGCAGAGGGTCTCAAGCAGCGCCTGTTTCCAAGTTTTCACCACTTGATAGATTTATTGCAATTTTTTTTAGGACTTTTTATAATTTTTTTGTATTTTTGCTACCAAGGTGCCTGTTTCCAGGTTTTCACCAAGGCACTTTTTCTATTTTTTTTATTTTTTTGAATTTTTTGATTTTTTTGGGTGAGACATCAAAGTGCCTATTGCTAGGTTTTCACTAGGATGCTCATTTTTTCAATACTTTTTATGCTTTTTAGGATTTTTTCAGCATCATATATGAATTTTTTTGGAATTTTTTCAGGATCATAAAATATGTACAAAGGATGCCCCAGACAGAAACGGGCATCAAGAATCTGCTTCCTCTAATGTAGAGAACTGATAGGCCCCAGGCCCAAATGCTGCAACTGTGATGATAGGAGCTCTCAACCAGTTTGACCAATAATAACCAGCCCTAAGCAATGTCTGAGCTAGCGAAGGATCGTTAGAATGTGATCCACATATGCCATCATGGATTTCAGCTAGCACTTTTTTTGACTCCTCTATTTCTAGACACTTAAGGAGAGTTCCATCTAGACCCTTCCTATACAAGTCACTAGAGACAAAGGCAAAGTGTAAGGGATGGTGGAAGGAATGGCGTGGTGGATTTGCAAGAGGAATATGAGGTGGAAGATATGAAAAGATGGTAGGATTGTAAGATTTGTGAGCAGGATAGCGTAATTCATCCACCAGGAACTTGAAGTGAAATTTATGCTTTTTCATTTGTAAGATGGATGTCGAAGTAACCAAGGCATTAGCAACTTTGTTCTTAGCTCTAGAAATGGGCTGAAGTGTAACAGATATGAGATCATGCTTGAAGTAGTGCACCATTTTTTTGTAGAGAATCAGCTTGTCATCTTTTATTTGAGAATCATTATTTTTGAGCAGATTTTTATTCTTACTTTTCTTAGGTTCGGATACCACCACAATGTGGTTTTTGCCATCCGACCATTGCTCTTTTCTTTTGACTTGATGACTGTGATGTTTGATTGCTGATTCAATCTTTTTTGTTGCTAGTTCGCTGGTGGAAGAAGTAACAGGTGTTGATGCGAGATGAAATGAAGTGACTGGTTCAATAGTATTTATGTGAAGGATATCATCTCTGGTAACAAGAGAGGTTGAGCCTATAGGGTAAGCTCCAAAAGTAGCTAGATCTAGACTTGTCATAGAAGAACCAGCGTGGTCCACTAAGGCAATACGAGGAACAAACTCATCAGACCCCACACAAGACCCATCAACCACGTTAGGATGGTTACTACAAGAATGAACCATATCAACATCCATATCATCAGTAGATATACATTTTTCTCCCCAAAGAAGTGAAGTAGAGGGAAGATCATCTCCCATGTGAGCCATAGTGTGTATTGGTGACTCATCTGTATCTATGTCTAAATTACTGAGCATGGGAGTATTTCGAGCATCTTCTCTATAGATCCACTCGTGAACAGCTTGTTCTTCTCTTTTGGCTTCAAGGATCACCATAGCAGAAGTGGAAGGTTTCCCATATGACCTAGGAGAAATAGGTATAGAAGCAAAGGAATCCAGTTTATATTCACCCATACCAAGGCTCATCATCTTAAATGATTTCTCAGCAGCAACTAGAGACATACTAGGATCATCAGTAGGTTCATTGTGAGGAACAAATTTTTTAGTAGCAGCAAGAGCATTGATAGCAATAGTATGGTCTCCAGGAGTCACAACTTCAGTGCCATTGTACAGAAACTTGACGCACTGATGATAAGTGGAAGGAACAGCCTGCATGTCATGGATCCAAGGATGACCCAAAAGAATGTTATATGTGAGTGGGATGTCCAATACTTGGAAGCTAATATCTTTCATGATAGGGCCCACTCAGATAGGTAGTGTGACAAGACCTTTGGAAGATCTTTCCACTTCATCATAAGCTTTTATAGTAATCTTCTTTTTAGAATCCACAGCAAATTTTGACAAACCCAATTGTTGTATGACATTGAAAGAAAAAATATTTAACCCTGCACCATTGTTTATTAGGACTCGGCGGACTCGGGTATTGTAGACTAGAACTTCAATGTGTAAAGCTAGATTATGCGGGTGAGCAATAGATATGTCATCTTCTGCAGAAAAAGAGAGAGATAGCGGAGATGAAATGTGGTTGACCATAGCGTGAAATTGATTTGGATCAATGTCATTGGGAACACATGTTGTACGTAAAGCCTCATCAAGAATCTCTCTATGCGAAGGGGATAACTGAAGCAACTCAAGGATATATATCTGAGCTAGTGTCTTTTGCAAATGTTGGACAAGATCATAGCTAGGGGTGGCTGAAGGAGCCGCATGTTTGGAAGGCAAAGCTTGTTTGGGATCTTGCGCAATTTTAAGGACAATCTTGGCTTGCCCCCTAGTAATAGCATTCAATGTCTCACTTCGGGAAGATGAACTACCACGTGTTTGCAAGACTAACTTTGGCTTACCATGATTGGTGTTATTATCATCTTGAGACCTCATCATTAGAACACTCTCAACGAGCTCTACCATGTTAATCACAAGCGTATTAGAAGGATACGTGTAATTGATCTTTGCATCATGATTCTTCTTATGTGTTTGAGAGGTTTCCCCCTTATCATGCTTAGGTAGAGGATCTTTGAAAGCTATGTGATCAGAATTTTTAGTTAAGCCATCAGTGGAGATTGTGTTGTTATCAATGAGGTCTTGAATATCATCCTTAAGCCTAAAACAATTATCTGTCGGATGTCCCTTATTTCTGTGATAATGGCAGTAATGATCCTCTCTCCACCAATCCGGCTTATTTATTGGATCCCAGTTACCAAGTTTATCAGGAAGCGTAAGATATCCATTGTTAACCAAAGTCTTAAGGATCACATCGTAAGGTTCTGCCAACTTGGTATAGACTCGCTTTCGAAATGACTTCTTAGGCTTATCTGCATATTGAGGTTTAGGAGCATTGTGAGCGTTGCCAGCTTCTTGTTGTTTTGCTGCATGGATAGCGTTGGAGAGATTGAAAGCGGGCTCTTTAACTTTAGGAGCATCAACAACCCCATCATTAACAACATACTTGTTCTTATTCCAAGGTTTGTTCTTGTCTTTGTCATTGCCTTTAGCATCTTTATTAATAACAATATCCCCTTTTCTTATAGCTACATCCTCAATTCGATATGCACTTTCAACCGTGTCATTGAAAGAGGAGAACAGTTGCTTCCTTAGATCATAAAGTAGCTCAGGCACAAGTGTGTTGATGAAAATGTCAATCTTTTCTCTTTCAGGTAGCGGACGAGGATATCTAGAATACAATGACCTCCAACATTGTAAGTAAGTTGCAAATGGCTCACCTTGATGTTGTCTTAAGTTACTGAGATCTATCATGGTGATAGGTTGTTGGATGTTGTAAGAATAATGCTGGGTAAATCATTGAGCCAACTCATCAAAAGTCTTAAGAGGTGGTGTCAATTTCGTAAACCATTCTAAAGCTTGGCCTCTTAAGCTTCGAGGCAATAGTCATAGAAGAAATGTGTCTTCATGAAGAAAGTCCATGCTAAGAGCGTAAAAGTGATGCACGTGGTCATGGGGGTCACCATTTCCATCATACTTGTCATATTTGGGAACCTCAATATCCCTAGGAAACGGGGCCATGTATAGACTTTTATCAAAAGGAAGAGCACAAATTGATTCTACAAAAGAGACCTTTGGAGGTTCTCTTTCTAATGCCATTTGGGTAAGACGATGATTTGTCCGACGCAGTTCTTCCTGAAGGACTTCCAATTCAGTTGGTACTCTTTGTTGGACAATTTGTCTGACATCATAGCTGGGAGGAAGCTTGTATCCTCTAGAAGTCATATAGTGAAAATATTGATCACCATTATGCTCTAAAAGCTTATGCATCATTCATTGGGAGACCACATCTTATTCAAATCTCATAAGATCCTCACTAGAAATCTCATCATCAGCCTTTGCCTCATGTTGAGAGGGAGGAGGCCTAGGAGGTGAAGAAGACATAGCAAAATTAGGTCTTGGAGGAGATCTTGGTGGCGTGTTGTTGCCATTGTTGCCATTGATAAAAAGAGGTCTATGCTCATGATTACTAGTCTCAGGTTGCTCATGAAATGTCTCTCTATAAGCCATGCACCTAGCAGCATCCATCCTTTGTTGATTGTGTTCTTTGTCTAAGCGCGCTTGGTTATCCTTATGCTCAAAGTGTTCTTGCAGGTGTTGAAATTTTTCTTGTTCAGTCAAAGTGAGTGAGACACCGTTTGTGTTTTTGGGGGTCTTGAATGTGGAAAAGAGGAAACCTCCTTTGTACCACGGGGTAGCCTTAGAATCCTCAGATTGGTTAGAACTAGAACTATTGTTGCTAATGGGTGCTCATGAGCATCTAGTTGGAGAAGGTAACTGTGTATAATTGAACGGAGGATGACTCTCCTGCACAAATTGAGACCGAGTTGTAACCAGCATGAAAAGAGATGTTGGTTGACTAATAGAATGAGACAAAGTTTCTCAGATTTGAGATAAGCAAAGCTAATAAAGATCACTTGTCAAAGTAGAACAATAAAGAGATGGCTCGTCAAAAGTGCTCAAGCACTTACAGCAATCAATTGACTAAAGCCGAGCAGCGAGCAAGAAGCTCAATAAGCAAGTAGCTAGAGAGGTAACCGTGATGCGACAAGTGATCAAGAGTAGCATTTGTTAAGCTCAAATCCAATAGTTTTAGCCCATTTTTTTCAGTCTAGAACAAATCTAAGCATGTAGGCAACAAGCCAGCTTCAGGTAAGAATAGAAAAAGACACTCTACGATAAGTTAAAGTGCAAGTTTAGCAACTCTGGATTGCAACAGAAACAAGATAGCAAAAAGGTTCTGGGCGATACTTTCTAGGCAGATAGGGTGATACTTCTCAGTCGGGCGATACTTCACCTTAAGCCAGGCGATAGACCTCACTAAAGCAAGCGATAGACTTCAAGAAAAGCAAGCGATAGACAGTAGGCGCGAACTATCACGTGATATTTCTCAAGAAGGCGTGTGATACTGTTGCAGACTTGGGCGATTCTTTGACTAGTGAACATAAAAATCTTAGTTTTGAAGCATTTTGATCAAGTTTGAAGGTTGGATAGTGCAATTTCTCAGTTTGACAAGTAGTAACAGTAGATAAAAGATAGGTTTGCAAACAATATAGGATCAAACATGTCATAGAACACTTGAAACAAGGGCAAAAGCAACCTTGCCAAGACAAGCACGTGTGATATCAAAATAGAGAACCTTTTGAATGCTACCGTTTGTTTGAATGTTGAGGACATTTACACTGGTATAGCACAATTGAAGACAATTCAAGCAATTACTACCTAGAAGGACAAGGCTCATTACTTAGCAACGTGGCCCACAATTTGATGCTCCCTTGCCTCACACCAAGTGGTTGCCCACAAGAGATATTGGCATTGTCATGGAAGTGTCAAAAAACACAACCAAAGGAACACATATGGTGAGTGTCTTGGGGTGATCCAAGTAAGTCCACTTGGATCAATCCTTGCACCAAGAAGCTAAGCGGCTAAAATAGGGTGGCCTCTAACCAATGGTTCATAGTGAGGATTTTCATTCATAACACCCCTCTTGCTCCTCATAAAGGACTAGGACCTCACGGCCTCAAGAGTACCTTAAGCATTCTTGCTCAATGCTTTCCCCATGGTCACAATCCCATGAGCTACTAACATCAAGCGAAGACAAGTGCTATGTCTACCAAGGTTTTGTGTCCTCGATAGCCTTGAGATTATAGTGAGTTGGAATCACTTGCCACCAAGAAAAATGATGACAAGGTTGTCCCCACTTGGGTCGTTCCTTTTGATTGCTCAAGAGCAGGCCCGCTAAAGGATCCTTATACTAAACAAAAAGTGGATTAACTCTTGAGGCTCAAGGTTTTTGGTTCACCACAAGGGTGAAGAGCATACTCCCTTATCTCAAGAATCTCTCCCAAACACACCAAGCAAAGATTCAATTACCCCCTTGCTTTCAAAATCCCAAGATGGGTCAAGATTTCTGTTTCACCACAAGGGTGAAGAGCATACTCTCCTACCACCTCAAAATTTATACAACAAGGTATTAAGTGCCTATGAAATGAAACAACTAGTATATGCCGCACTTAATAAAGAAAGCAATTAAACAAGCACTTGATTTGGTTTTTATGCTTAGGGCAGCCCTGCAAAAACCATTAGTAGCCCTCTTTGACATGCGATTTTAGCAAATTTCAAGCAAGAAGCACCTACAACCACAACTTGTTAGACCAACAAGAGTTAGGAGAATCAAAATCCAAAATCTAACAATGATTAGTACATGAAAAATTAGATAATCTAAAAAAATAACTGATCAAATGATAAAATCTGAAAATGAAACCATCATGGTTGGATTAGGCTTGGAAAGACCTTTCCAATGATATATCACACTTAAACTTTTGATACCATTTGCAAAATTTCAAAAAAAAAAAAAAAGGGCACCCGTTTTCCTGAGTGGCACGGATTTGGATTTGAAAACGCTGGAAATTTCAAAAAATTTCAAAAAGATAGCTAACAACCTGAAACTTGCAAGATAGATAAAATAGCCCAAAAATAGCTCACTGTCGGGTATAGACACAATACAGACACTAGTATCACGCGATACTTCGTAGTATACTAGGGCGATACTTTTTAGTCTGCGCAATATTTCGCCTTATGCCAGGCGATACTTCGCCCGACACCAGGTGATAATTCTGACAGGTGAAGTATCACGCGCGCATACAGAGAAGTATCGCACGATACTTCTGGAAAGTATCGTACGATAGTCTGAGAAAAAAAAATAGAGACCGAAAATTAAGCTAAAACTTGCCAAAAAATTGACAGAAAATGATGAAAATGCAAAAAAAGAAGGGACAAAGCTAGTCTACTCTGCCCCACGGTGGGCGCCAAAAATGTGTGCTATAAATGTGTCACACTTCTATGGATCATTACATGCAAGGAAACTCAAGAATGAGCCCTCACAAATCGATCCATAGCTCCCTAGGCATGGAGTGCAAGGGTTTTTAAGAATGCTCTCAGCTAGAGCTATTTAGCCTATAACCTTGCTAGTAAACCATGCAATGGGAGATTCAATGAAGACAAGGGAAAGAATGCAAATATCCTCAAGAATCAAGAATGAAAATGCAATGCAATGCTATGCTAGAATGGAAATGCAAGCTTAGTTATGAAAATGAAAGATGCAAGTGTTACAACCCAAGCTAATTAATCTATGTGAGCTAATCTAGAGCATAGAAATGAAGCTAATCTAAGAAAGCATAAATATGAAGCTAAGCTAAGAATGCAAGAATGAGATGTAGAATGCAAGAATGAGATGTAGATGCTAAGAATGCTCCAAATCTTCAAAAGCTCCAAAGTGACCTAGAAATCCTGCAGCATAAAGTTAGCATAAAAAGTTGGGATCTAGAATGAAGAAGAGAGCTCTCCTTTTAAAGGAAATGAGGAGGAATGGACTATGGAGATTAAGAGGCAAAAGATTTAATCAACGGTGGAGCTTAAAAGAAGAGCAATCCATGTGCACAAGTATCCTCCAATAGGAAAATAAGAGTTGACTTTTGTGTCTATATGAGACAAAAAGTGCTTTTTCCCTTTTTATAAAATAAGAATAATGCTTTATTTGTGCAACTTAGGATAAGGGGAAAAGTGGGGGCTTTTTATTTAATAAAAGGGGAGGAAATATTCCTTTTAATTAAATAAAGACTTAGGATAAGATGGTTAGCCCATAGAAAATAATCGAATAAATGATAGAGCTAGGATTTGATCAAGAATAAGCAATTGCTGATTTAGCAAAAGGGGCTAATAGTCTAGATGACCATTTTTAGGTGTATACAGAAGCAATAGGGGATTCATTGGGGAATTTTTTGTTGGTGGATGAGAATTCTATACCATTCAACTTTCGCATGCATTTTAGTAGAAATGGACATTTTAGATGGGCTTCCTATTGAAATTAAGATTAAAACCTTGAAAGGTTTTTGGGTTCAAGATTTAGATTATGAAGGTATTTCCTTTTGGTGTTGGATTTTTTTCCAGACTGGTCACATGGATATGAAATGTGATAAAGTAAGGCCACATAAGGAGGTTTCATGGCGGAAAGATGTGTCTTCTTATCACTATACATTGGAGAAGAAAGGGGAGAAAAAAGAAAGTTTCTCTCAAGCGGTAATGGGGGAAACATCTCAAAAAATCATAAGGCCAAGTTTGAAGGAGTCTATAGTAACACATCCTTCTCTGGAGAAGGTAGATGGGGAGATCTCTACAGAGTGTTGGCATTGGAACTCCGGAAGGTAAAGAAAAACACAATACTTTGGGCTCCCAAGTGTCAGAGGCTAATAGAGCTAGGAATGATATTTTTCAACAAGATGCCTCAGAGGCAGTTGATCAAGAGCTTGTCACTGAGAAAATTTTAGCAAGTTTGGAGACTAGTGCTGCTTGTGTGGAGGACGGGTGGTTCACCGTGAAGAGAAAAAAGGAAAGGATGTCGAAGGATGCTTATTTTGATATGAAAATTCATTCTCATACTAAGGCTCGAGGTAGTGTTTGTATTATTGTTTCTTTTGTGGCTGATTATGGTTCCTATTATCATTGAGATTGTATTTGGTCAGTAGTATTCTAGGTTTATCCTTGTATGGGATGTATTTGAAAAGTATGGGGCACTTTGTAATACCTTTTTCTCTTAATAAAATAACTTCTATTACCAATCAAAAAATGTGAGTTGCAAAGTCCTATTTGCAAACAACTTACTACATTTAGTAAGTATAATTCATAAAACTACATTCTCAAAAATAGTGGTGACTCAACCATCCATGATGACTCAACCATAACTAGTGGCAATCCATGATGACTTCACATTCTAACATAGCCTACCAACCTTAGCTGCAAAAATTTGTAGACGTGGCTTATTTTATTATTATATAATTTTCTATCATTTTATATTTATTAAATAATTATTTATTTAATCATTACTTTCCTAAATTTAGTTCTTGTAAAAATAAATACAGTCATTATTTTATTTATTCTACTCTCATGTAGAAGGAATTTTAATTATGTTTTTATCTATTATGTACATCCACTTCTCTAGTTCATCTAATAGTTACTGCCACTTCTCTCTTCAATCCTCCTTCCATGCAATAAATTCATTAAAACCAAAAATCAACTCCTAATTTTAGCCTTCAACTCCTCTCATCAATTCTTGACCACTTATCTTTAGATCTATCTCAACTGATCTCCATTGTTGATAGATATCAAACAATATATAAATTCAACCTTCATCCATCATAATTCTCTAGACACAATTTTTGAGCTTTTATACAATCATATTATGGCATATTCTTGTGCAAAGATATGAGATAAACGTATCATTCATTCAATCAAAGTTTCAAATTATAGTGGAGATAATAAAAATGCATGTATAAAGGAAACCTTTTCATTTGATTTATAATTCATGCATTCATGTTACATGCTTTATTGGTAGATTAGAATTGTGTGTGAATTTGAGGGTTTGTTGTTGAATCCATTAATAATATATAATTGGTTTTCTTTCTACTTTAAAATATCTCATAACAATAATTGGCCTAGGTTAAATTTTGAAATGATAACATTTATTTTGTCCACTTATAATCACAAGAGCCAAGAGCATGCTAGTTGTGACTAGATCTCAAACCAAGAAAATTAAAAATGGATCCTCAATAAGATCACATGTTCAATCTTACAAGCTTATTTCAATATTAGATGAGTCCACATCTACTTTAGAATTTCCATAAAAAACAAACTAATGATGGACAAAATTAGAGACTTCAAACAAGACAAAATTGAGGAAGCACAACAAGACCCAAAGGTTAAAAATACCATAAACTCACTCCTAGATGTAGACACATGTCATTACTTCTTATTGTTGGCACAACATGAAGTTAGGTTACCATACAAATTTATAATTTATTCTCTGAATGCATGGTTTTTTCTTTGGTGGATGTAGCCCATATTGGGTGAACCACATTAAATCTCTATGTTATTGTGTTCTGTTATTTTTCCTCTCTTGTTCTACATTATATTTTAATACTATTTATTTCTCTCATTTTCCTTAAACCCTTAATAAGGGGAGAGAGGAGGGTGCAAATAAGAGGGGGAAGAGAGGGTAATGAGAGAGAGAGAGACAGAGTATCAAAAAGGGGAGAGGGAGAGAAGGAGAAAGGGAGAGTGTTAGGGTTTTAGCATATATGAGTAATAAACAATATTAAAATAATGCAAAAATAAGAGAAGACATAAATACAATAACACATATATTTAACATGGTTCACTTAATAGGGGCTACATCCACTAGAGAAACACTCATCCACTTATTTTATTATCTAGCAAAGAATAAATTATAATCTGATGATTTTTTACACTGCAACCATTTATTTATCAAGCCTTTTTTGAGGCGGTTTACAAATTTAGTTATAAAAAATAAAACCTAACCCTAAAAATATTTCCTTAGGGGTTGCACCCTCAAACCCTTGCTTCTTGGTGGTTTCTGTATGCACCCTAAAATGGTCGCCTAGACTTTGGGCCCCATTTATTCAATTTGTCAAATATCAATTTCCTAAATCAATGCTTTGCAATTTTCAAATCAATTCCTTGATCAAATCGCAATTAAATCAATAATTCAAATATTTCTAAGGTTTGATCATTTCATCAATAATTTTATTTAATTAAAAGAAATATTCTCTTTTAAATAAATAAAATAGGCTTATTTAATTAAAAGAAATATCTTAAATAAAATAATCTTATTTAATTAAAACCCCTTTTAATTGAATGATTTTATCTTATTTAATTAAATATTCCTCTTTTTATTAAATAAACTTATCTTATTTATTTAAAAGATAATTCCTCTTTTAAATAAATAAAATCCCCACTTAAAGCAAAATCTGTGATGGAAAAGGAAATAAATCAAATAAAAACAAAACAAAAATCTTTTTCCTAATTCTTTCAATAATTTTATTTAATTGAAAGAAATATTCCCTCTTAAATAAATAAAATAACTTTATTTAATTGAAAGAAATATCTTTTAAAATGAAATAAATTTATTTAATTAAAATCTTTTTTAATTAAATGATTTTATCTTATGATATCTCTCTTTTAATTAAATAATGTTATCTTATTTAATTAATAGAGAATCATTCTTTTAAATAAATAAAAAATCCTCTTAAAGCTCTTTGTGATGAAAAAAGGGAAACAAATAATTATAAATAAATAAAATCCCTTTTCTCTCCACACTTTCTAAAAAATGAGCTTTATTTCCTCTTTTTGGATTTATCCCACATTGCTCTTGAGGATGCATTCTCTTCCACATTTTCCTATATAAGGAGCCCTCTCTTTCTCATTTCAGATCCGAGAATTTTCATGTTATTGTTATACTGTAGGTTTGGAGAGCAATCTTGGAAGAAGCTTGTTGAGCACATTTGGAGCTTGGATATTTGAGACTTCTTTCTTCTTGTCTTCTTCTCTCATGCCTTATGGCAATCTATAGTTTAGATTAATATTGCATTCACATAATAGTTTAAATTCATGTTTCCTTTCATAGATTAACATTGTATAAGCATTCATTTCAATAGAATAGTTTATTTCTTGCATTGTTATCATCTAGACTAGTTTCATTTGCATGCAATAACTTGATGATCATGGAGATTAGCATGCTTGCTATTCATCTTTGAATCTCTCATTTCTTGGTGTACTTGCATGGGCATAACTAGGTCAATCTGAGGGCCTCATATACAAACCCCTGCACTCCACGAATAGAGAGCTGTGAATTGTTGTTTGAGACCTCATTCTTGAGTGTTCTTGAATGTAATGATTCACAGAAGTGTGACACAAATCCATCACACAGTTTCCACCCCAAACCCCAACCTTTGGGGATTGTTGGCCGTACCCCAAACCCTGACGAGGATACATGTCAAGAGTATAGTGCTTACTTGATCAATCACCACAAACCAACACTCTCCCACTTGGAGACTAATCCTATGGAAACACTACTACCCCTAAAGCTCCCACTGGATTGAAGCACCTAAACTTGACTATTTCTCATTTCCACTATGATCAAGCTTGAAGAACAATAGGAATTAAGAAGGAAGTTAGTTTCACTTGATTTACTACCTTGGTTAATATATATGCAGGATTCTTTCTAGTATTTATCTTCTCAAGCTTCAATTGTCCATCCTCTAAAAATAAGCATATGAAATGATATTGAAGTTAGATTTATTTGGTCTCTAAGTGAAGGGTTGAGTTATTAAAAAAATGAATCACACTAACTTTCACTATATAACTTTCTATTCTCTTATGTATTTCCTAATTCCTCCATTAACTTTTTAACCAAATCATCTCCTTACTAGCATCTATAACAACATATTCTCCTTTTTTGGTTGAAAGTGCTACAAAATTTTGCAATCTATAAATCTAGCTGATCGTTGTGCCATCTACGGTAAAAACATATCCTATAGTGCTCCTCTTACTATCAATATATCTTGCTAAGTATGAATCACCATATTCTTGTAAAGTGGAATGAGAGCCTCCAAAACATAAAAGGTTGAGTTTTTGTACCTCTCAAATAACTAAGAATCCATGTTACTGCATTCCAATGCTCTTTTCTAAGATATTTCATGTACCTTCTCACAACTCCAACTGCATTTGTAATATTAGACCTTGTACATGCCATGACATACATCAAGCTACCAACCACTAAAGAGTATGGAACTATAAAGAAAATAACAAGAGAAAATAAAAGAAAGTAATCCAAGAGAGATAGTTAAAGAAGAAGATGTTATCATGAGAAAACCATGAACTAGGAGCAAGCATCCCCAACACAAGGAGATAGGAATGTTAGATAATTGAGAGGGGGGGTGAATCATTTAAATTAGCTATCCCATAGTCCCAAACTCTCAGATGTACTTTTTCAAACTTCTTCTACAAAATAATCAACTCGGTAAGATATTAAGATTAAATTTCTGTTCATTTACCAATTGCCAGTAATTTCCAAAACTGTGTTTACTGATTAATCAAATATGAAATATGTAAAGTATGATAGTAATCCAATCACAAAAAATAACACATAACATAAATATTTAACATGGAAACCCTGCTAAGGGAAAAATCACCTGGGACCAGTAACCCAAAATATTTCACTCTTCTAAAGTGAGCTCGGGTAGGAGCCAACCCTGTTAAAGGTTACAAAACACACTGTAATATGTGACCTTGTAAGAGGATTTATCACTAACAAGTAACTCTTGACTAGAATTCACTATGGGGTCAACATGAAAATAATTAACATTCCTTGAATGTCGTATTGAAATACAAAAGACTGTTAAGTCCACTCGGTTAAGAGATTTAGCTGTAATAATGGTTAAACTGATACAATAGTGATCTGATTCAAATACAACTCAATTTGCAAGTATTCAGATATATGCTAAGCTCAATATAACTCTTCTGATCAACAATAAATTCACTCCATTATATCCTCCAACTTACTTCACTCGGTATATAATTCTTTGATGCTTGGTAATACCTGTAGTCTAGTTCGGTTTTGTCTGTAACCAATTTGATCAGTGGTGCATGAAAAATGTCTTCACGCAAATTCTCCTATAGTCTCTATTCATCTGGCAGATTCAACAATAAATCTCATGTCTCTTAAATAGATGTATAAATTGTTTTCATCTCATCCATTAGATTTTGCCTCTTAATCTCCATCGTTCATTTTGCCTCTTCAAGTTTCCTCAGTAGTTTTATCAATAACATGTTTCAATCTCTTCCCTTCGATTATCTTTGAATTTTATCAGTCGTTGATCTTATAAAAAACTCTATCTCTTACCTCGAAATCACAAGCATCTTCTAGCTCATCAATTTTAGTCGATTGTTATAAACATTTAATGTCTTCATCCTACTCAGTTAATACAGAATGCGTCGGTGATAACTAACTCAATTATTACTATCACGCAGTATACACAAAATTGATTCAGTGTATAAATACATCTTTAATTACTTACCACATTAACTTGTTCAATTCTGATCTCATCTTCATAATAGAATAATGTAGCATGCTCAAGTCAACAGCATAATTCCATAGACTCATCAATAAGTTACCCAATGTATGCCTTATCCATATCTGTCATATTCATCTTGTCCTTATGTAGATATCTCATTTCTTCACCATTTCTTCCTTCTATAGATGTTCAGATGTTTCTAACTATCATGATAAGTATAGTAAAAACTAGTTGACATCAATGACAACATATTGATTGATTTAATCATCTTAGATATTACTTTAACAACTCGGTGACCTCCTGAATCTTCGTCAAGATATTCAATCATTTGTAGGTTAACAATCTCTCCCTTTTGCATTGATGGAAACATAATATGAAATATTCCATAGAATACCAAACATCTGTTCTACAACTATATAGATAAATGTTGTAGCTCGGTAAGCTCTCCCTAGCTTGATAATTAATATGTTTAATCACTACAACAACATTTCACGTAGACTCTCCCTGTAGATCTAATCTTCTTTAGTTCTCTTGCCAACATATATCTCTCTCCCTGTGTTCTTAAAATCCTTCTCTCCCAAATGATATTTCATATAAATCTCTCTCCCTTTGACAACAATGCCAAAAGAAAATATTCAAATAGCTCTTCAGTAGCCAAACACTATTTTTGTTGTTTGGTCCAAATCAAGTACCTTCATGTACTGATATACAGTTCTTTGTTCTAGCTTCTACAATCTTCACTTCCTTCACAACCTTAGGAATCCTAAAGTGTGAGTTGCATGCATCAACATTATTTGATTTTCTGATAAAGTATAGGTTGATGCAATCTCTTGATCACCTTAGTGACCGATAGATAGGGGATGGACCCCTAGTCTAGTCCTCAAGTACTCAAAAGTATCATTTGGTAAGGGTTTAGTAAATTTATCTGCAAGTTATTATTTAGACTTCACAAACTCTAGTTTCACTTATTTTTCTTGTACTTGTTCCCTCAAATAGTGATACTTAATTGATATGTGCTTTATCTTTGCATGAATCACCGGATTCTTTGAAATATTTATGGCACTTTTGTTATCACAATATATAATCACTGGATTAGTAATCTCCTCGTTTATTCCTTTCAATAATTGTTTTATCCATGCAATATTTGAACAATTTGCAGTAGCATCAACATACTCTGCTTTAGTAGTTGACTGAGAAATACATGCTTGTTTCTTACTTATCCATGTTACAAGTCTTTCTCCCAAAAAGAATGCTCGACCGGTAGTACTCTTTTGGTCATCAATATCTCCAGCCCAATCTGCATTAGTGTAAACTTGTAGTTTAAAATTACCTTCATTCTTGTACCATAATCCATAATGCTCAGTGTTCTTCAGATATCTCAAAATTCTTTTAACAATAGTCATATGTGATTCCTTAGGATTAGCAGAAAATCTTGCTACAATCCCAACTGCATGTGCTATATTAGGCCTACTATGTACAACATACATCAATTTACCAATTATTGATCTATATAGTGTCTAATTTACCTCGGTTGATTCATCATCTTTTGTCAGTTTGCATCTGGTTAATATAGGTGTTCCAACTGGTTTTGAATCTTCCATTCCAAATGTCCTCAATACTTCCTTTATGTATTTTAATTGTGTGATGAATATGCCTTCATTTTGTTGTAGTATTTGCAATCCAAGAAATAATTTAATCTCTCCAAACATTGTCATTTCAAATTATTTTCTTATTTTAGCAACAAAAGATTTGCAAAGATTATCATGTCCTCCAAATATTATATCATCAACAAAAATTTCAGCAATAATTATATTATCATCAATTCCATCTTTCAAATATAAATTACTCTTGTCACTTGTTCTCACAAAGCCAATACTAATAAGATAAGCATGCAATCTTTCATACCATGCTCTCAGTGTTGTTTTAGTCCATACAGTGCTTTGTGCAATTTGCAAATCGTGTTCTTCTTATTTCGATCAACAAAACCTTCAGGTTGTTCTATGTAGACTTCTTCCTCAAGAATTCCACTCAAAAATGCAGATTTCACATCCATTTGATAAACCTTAAATCCTTTATAAGCATCATATGCAAGTAATATTCTAACTCCTTCAAGTCTTGTCACTGGTGCAAAAGTTTCACCATAGTCAATTCCTTCTTCTTGTGCATATCCCTTACAAACAAGTCTTGCTTTGTTTCTAGTGACTTCACCATTTTCATTCAACTTGTTTTTAAATATCCACTTTGTACCAATAACATTTTTATCACTCGGTATCGGTACTAATGTCCATGTTTTTTTTTCTCTATCTACTCAATTTCCTCATTCATGGTTTTAATCCATTCCTCATTCTCAAGTGCATCTCTAACATTTTTAGGTTCAAATTCACAAACTAGACATGTAGTGTTTCTCAACTTACTTCGTGTCATCATGCCATCTTTTTTGTCTCCAATAATCTAGTTTTTTTTATGGTGTCTTCTCACAAATTTTGCCAACACTTTCTCTCTTCTTTGTTCATCAGTCGGTGTAGGCTCAATTTCTTCCTTGGTAACATCTTCCTGATTCTCGGTTTGCATTTGGTGAGTCTCGGTAGCATTTTCTTGTTGCTTTGTAGACTCAGTTTGAGGCTAGGGTAGATAGTCTGGATGCTCAATATATGTAAATCTACCATAGTCTTTTGGTTCCTTCATGCTTTCTTTATCATTTTTCTCAGAAAACTCATCAACTTTCACATTAGCACTTTCAATCATTTTGTTAGAAACCTTATTCAGACATTTATATGTTTTGCTCTTAGTAGAATATCTTAGAAATATTCCTTCATCACCTTTAGAATCAATTTTTCCATTTCTATCATCTTTTAGAATGTAACATCTACTTCCAAAAATTTTGAAATAACTTACATTTGGTGTGTAGCCAAACCATAACTCATAAGGTATCTTGTTTGTATCTTTCTTCAGTTGAACTCGATTTAATGTGTATACAACAGTGCTAACAACTTCTCTCTAGTACATTTGTGCAACATCTTTTTTAATCATCAATGTTCTGGCATAGTCAACTATAGATCTATTCCTTCTTTCTACAATACCATTCTATTGTGGTGTCCTCGGTGCAGAAAACCAATCTTTTAATTCCATGCTCATTACAAAAGTTAGTGAATTCATCAGAAATAAACTCACCTCCTCTATCAGGTCTTAAGCATTTTAAATCTTTTCCGATTTCCTTTTCCACTTTAGCTTTATACCACTTAAACATTTTGAAAGCTTCAGATTTCTCTTTTAAAAACATGGTTGTCATCATCCTAGAGTAGTCATTAACAAACAAAATAAAGTATATATCTTCATAGTAACTTTGGGTTCTCATAGGACCACACAAGTCAATATGCACCAACTCCAAAATACCTTTAAAAGAATAGTCCTTGCTCTTAAAACTAGATTTAGTCATTTTCCCATTCTAACATTGATTGCACATGATATGGTCAGGCTTAGTTAGACTCGGTAAACCTCTAACTCTTCTTTTCTTATTGATCTTAACCATGTTATCAAAATTCACATGACAGAGTCTCTTATGCCACAACCACACATCTTCATTTATAGCCAACAAATAAGAAGTTTCAGCATTATCAAGATAAAATAGATTACCTTAGAATTGTTCACTGGTATTGACCAACTTTCCAATTTCATCATAGATCTTCACCTTTCTACTTTCAAATGCAACTCGATCACCTGAATTATTTAATTGTGCTACACTCAACATATTATAGTTAAGTCCTTTCACCTAATATGAATTCTCACATCTAATCTTATTGTTCAACAAGATAGATCCCTTTCCTTTCACTAGACAAGGTGTATCATTTCCCATTTTAACAAATCCTCCATTATAGTGTTCAAGATATTCAATTTTTTCCTCATCACTAGTCATATGATGTGTACATCCACTATCAATAATCCAAGTATCATTCTTGCTAACTTTATAAATAAGTGTTGTCTCTACATACCTTTCTTCTTCTTTTGAATCTTCTTTCAAAGCTACGAATACCACCTTAATGTCTTCATCAATGTCGGTGTCAGTATCAACATCATCATCTCCAACTAGGTAACAAGTCATCTTGCCTTTATCTTTATAGTCTTGGTTGTTTCTTTTTTCATATTATCAGTTTCCTTTGTGTTCTCAATTATCTCTTCTATCAGACTTTCTTTCACCAGATATGTCATTATCTTTATCATCATCTTTCTCGTTAGGACATCTAGCTATAATATGGCCAATTTATTTACAGTTAAAACATGCTAAAGGTAACTTTCCTTTATACCTTCCTTTACCTTTCTAAAGTCTCCTATCCATAAGTGCTTCAAGTTCATCAAGTCCATCTTCACTATCAATGTCACTTTCATTTCTTATGTTATGTTTACTGTTAGACTTACCAATCTTCAAGGATGACATTAATGTAGACTCAACACTTGATAAAATATTGTTATCATAGTTATTTAGCTCAAAATTAGTCAATTTACGGATTAGGCTATAAAGTGTAAGAACATTACCTAGTGCAAATCTCATTTCATGAATAGCAGATATTCTAATAGCATAGACAGGCAACAAGGTTCTAAGAATTCTACTCACAATATTGTCTTCATCAATAACACCTCCTCCTCCTCAGATAGCATTGAAAACCTCCTTGATTCAGTTACTGTACTGTGTAATGTTTTCACCTTGTTTCATATTCATATCATTCTGCTCTGGCCCTCAGTACATTTGCATTTGCTCCATGAACTAGTACAAGTTTGTCCCACATTGCTTTTGTTGAAGTACATGCTTTGATATCTTCAAATTCTACATCAGATAGGGTAGAAGAAATCTCTATCATTGTCATGTTATGGTCATGTCTATCTCTTAGCTGATCCACTATCAAAGGCCCAATAGACAGTTGTATGTAAGCATGGTCCAGGTAAAATATTGCAGATTCTCCAATTCCAACTATGTGTAACCTCATCCTAGTTTGCCATGCTGCAAAGTTATCTTTGTTCAACTTTGACACCTCTCTCTTATACATCTTTTAATCTTTAGCTCAAGTCCTTCAAACTTTATTTTCAAGCACACAAGCTCTGATACCAATTATTAGATAACTGCTCGAGGGGGGCAGGGGGGTGAATTAGTTAAATCAGTTATCCTACAGTCCCAAACACTCAGATGTACTTTTTCAAACTTCTTCTACAAAATAATCAACTCGATAAGATATTAAGATTAACTTTCTGTTCATTTACTGATTGCTAGTAATTTCCAAAACTGTATTTACCGATTAATCAAATATGAAATATGTAAAGTATGATAGTAATCCAATCACAAAAAATAACACATAACACAAAGATTTAATGTGGAAACCTTGCTAAGAGAAAAACCACTTGGGACTAGTAACCCAAAATATTTCACTCTTCTAAAGTGAGCTCAGTTAGGAGCTAACGCTGTTAAAGGTTACAAAACACACTATAAGGTGTGACCTTGTTAGAGGATTTATCACTAACAATTAACCCTTGACCAACATTCACTATGGGGTCAACAAGAAAACAATTAACATTCCTTGAATGTCATATTGAAATACAAAAGACTATTATGTCCACTTGGTTAAGAGATTTAGCTGTAACAATGGTTAAACTAATACAGTATTGATCTGATTCAAATACAACTCAATTTGCAAGTATTTAGATCTATGCTAAGCTTAATATAACTCTTCTAATCAATAATCAATTCACTCCATTATATCCTCCAACTTACTTCACTCGGTGTATAATTATCTGATGCTCAGTAAAACCTACAGTCCAGTTCGGTTTTATTTGTAATCAATTTGATCAGTGGTGCATAAAAATGTCTTCACGCGAATTCTCCTGCAGTCTCTATTCATCTGACAGATTCAACAATTAATCTCACATCTCTTAAATAGACATATAAACCATTTTCATCTCATCCATTATATTTTGCCTCTTAATCTCCATCATTTATTTTGCCTCTTCAAGCTTCCTCAGTAGTTGTATCAATAACATGTTTCAATCTCTTCCCTTCAATTATCTCTAAATTTTATCAGTTGTTGATCTTATAACAAACTCTATCTCTTACCTCAAAATCATAAGCATCTGCTAGCTCATCAATTTTGGTTGGCTGTTATAAACATTTAATGTTTTCATCCTACTTGGTTAATACATAATGTGTTAGTGATAACTAAATCGGTTATTATTGTCACTCAGTATACACAAAACTGATTCAGTGTATACAAAAATCTTCAATTACTGACCACATTAACTTGTTCAATTCTGATCTCATCTTCATAATAGAATAATGTAACATGCTTAAGTCAACAACATAATGTCATAGACTTATCAATAAGTTACCCAATGTATACCTTATCCATATCTGTCATATTCATCTTGTCCTTATGTAGATATCTCATTTCTTCACCATTTCTTCCTTCTATAGATTTTCAGATGTTTGTAACTATCATGATAAGTATAGTCAAAACTAGTTGACATCAATGACAACATATTGATCGATTTAATCATCTTACATATTAATTTAATAACTCTGTGACCTCCTGAATCTTCATCAAGATATTTAATTAGTTGTAGGTTAACAAAGAATATTTTTGAAAGGGTAAAAGAAAATAAAAACCCCTTGTGATATTATGAATATGGAAAAGCCAGAGAGAGAGAGAGAGAGAGAGAGAGATAATTTATAATAATTTTATGTAGAGAAAATAAGAGAGGAGAGAATATCTTTTACAAAGATGAGGAGAGGAGTTACTAAGTAACTCACCAATCTACGAATGCCATCATCCATAATAGGTGTGTGCAAAGTGTCAAGATCCTCTTAAGGAGGATAAACTATTTTCCTTTTTAAAAGAAATACAAAACATGACATGTCCTCCCACTAGGACTAGAGGACAAAATACATGTAGGGATTCCATAGAATCTCCTAATTAAATAAAAGGAGGATACCTTGGTTTATCCTCAAATAAATAAATTAATACAACCAAGGAAAGATTAACTATTCTAACACCCCCCCCTTTAATATTTACTTGGGGGGTTTACATCAATGGGAATTAAACCCAATTTTTACAAAAATATGCAACTTGAAGCTCAACTTTATGGTACAAAGGTACATTTGATTATGTTCAAGTGGAGGGATATCCACATATTCAAGTAATCTTCTTGAGTTATAGGACATGTGTAGATGAATTTATTCCTTAATTGGGCCGTGAAGATTCACCTGATTCAAATAAACATAGAAACAAGAAACAAAGAAACTATATGCAAGAATAATGTCATCTAATATTCAAGTTAGTGTAACTTTGAAACTATTACATCAGAAAATATTTTTAAAGAAATGCTTATAGTTTAAAACAAGGTAGAGATAAATGCATGATATTTCATCAAAAGTGCAATGGAGCTAACATGATATCAAGACAAACCAATTGCTCAAAGTCCAAAAAAGAACAAGAGAGGAACAAGAAACATAATTAATGTGCTCATAAAAGAAGCATACTAATGCACAAATGACCATAGAAAAGGCCAACTAATGCGACCTACATCAACAATGCATCAATCACATAGATATAGATAGTCCACTAATGAGTCATTCCACTGTAAGTGAATGGGTCACGAATCCACCACCTACATGACCCACGATCTAAGCAATGAAGAATGCATAACATTATGACATTAGTAGATTGACATAGGAGTATGATAGAGACAATGATAAATAAGGAGAAGATGAGACTCAAACACCAAATCAACCCATGATTCGATTTGCCAAGCACGTTTATCGTTAGGTACTATAAACAAAGGGTTATCATGGTTAAAAATGTATTGCCTTCAAATAATAAATCCAACAAAGTGCAAGAAGGATTTCAAGAGAGACATCCTCACCAAGAGGAAAAGATCAAGATGAGCCATATCATCTAAAAATGGAGGGAAACTCCATGAATAATATCCTCTCTATGAGGAAAAAGTTGAGGGAAACTCCATATATGGTAAGTGCACACCAACTGAGGGATGGAGGGATACTCCACGGGTCCCTTCGTAGAATAAGGCAACTATGTTAGCCTTGAAAATTGGGCTCCCAATGTAACTTACAAAAAATGCAATAATATGCATATCAATAAATGGTATAAAACCATAAAATACCACCACATGTGCATATAAAGAGATGTTGTAAAAGCATAAAGTTTCAACTATGTGCATATCAATAGATCATATAAAGAAATTGATGCTAAACAATTAAAAATGAAGGCAATTGAAAAAGTTACCTCATAAACCTTGAACAAATGTAAGATAGATGCATAGATATCAGTTATAAACTCCATTGAATGTAAACATAAGTATGACTTTCGTAACAAGAGAGGAAATAAAGTTACTTCCTCAAAAATAAACTTTTACTTGAGAGTAATCAATCGTTTGCAGAAAAAAAAAAGAATATTAAATAGCTAATGTTATTTCGAATTAAACAAATAAGATAGCTAAGAAATATGGGTCAAAACATTAAGTTTGAACACTATTAGTTTGGAAACAATAAATAATATAGGAAAACATATAATGTATTGAAGTTTAATTGAATGTTAAACAAGAGGATAAGTGAGAAGCTTAATGTATTATTTGCCACATACATTTTTGCTTCTTAAAATTAACAATGTGTTTCAAAAATCTGAACAAGATATCATTGACAAATGTAGCTAGAAAACATAGATTGCCCCCTCCTATTAAAAACATAAATTTCTTCCTTTATGAGTAATAATTCTGATTTTGGAAGAAAAATTTGAAATAAGATTTATATAGCTAAGAAAAGATTTTCTTGATACAAACTTATTTTTGAAAATTTTGAAATTAAAATTTGAAATTTGAAAAAAAAAACGTAAACATAATTTTATAACGTAAAAAATAAATGATGTAAATTTTCTAAGGAAACAAGAATGAGTTAAAAACAATAATAACTGAATGTGAATGAATGTTAAAATGTGATTTAACTGAATGTTAAAGATGATTTGAATAGTTTAAATTAACAATTATTTTTTTGTTAAATCAATTAATAAGTGATTTTAAATGATATAAAAGTTTGAAAGTAAACATAAAATAAATAGATGAAATGATAATTACTAGTGAATTTAAACTTTTAAACAAACATCCTTTATAGGGAAACTAATTAAACGTTATAAAATAACAATTTAAATGTTAATGAGATGTAATGAGAATGAATTAAAACTATTGAAGAATGAGGGATACAAATTAATTAAAAATTAATTAAATGATTTAAGACAATGTATTTTAATATTATATTGAAAAGGGTGTATATAAATTAAAGACTAATAATGATACAATGTTGTTCTTTTTATAAATAATATGACAATGTTATTAAAATAATTTATTAAAACAAAATTGAATTAGTCAAACTACATAAAATTAATTCAAACACAACTAAAATTAGCAAATATTTGATTCTAACCTAAGAATGCTAGAGAATAAATGATGCAAGGTAGAGGCACTACCTAATGGAAAATGTAATGATGTGTTACAATTTATGAGAGCCCTTTGTAATAGACATGTTAGAAAGATTCATCACATAAGGACTGATGGGAAGCATTTAGTTCCAAATAAATCTGTATATGAAGTTGGTCCTCCTGAGAAATAATTTGCAGCAAAAGGTAGACTCAAAGCAAATGGAAATCCTCCATATGGGAACATGGATTGCGTAGTAGATGAATATGCAATAACATAAGTTGAGTCGAGTACTGACCCTTTATAATAATAGTTACAATACAGAGATCTAGATGTTGAGCTTAAAATGTGTTGTTCTGCATCTACGACAACAACTGGGTAAGCCTGTTCATTTCTATTTGAATGAAGTGAGTTGACAACAAGACCCAAATGGACATTTCCTATGGACAACCATGATGTTGCATGCACCAACTCAATGTTCATTTTCAAAATGACATAGAGATGATACAATAAGCAAGGAATGGTAAGTTTAAATTGCGCAAGGGGACACAAAGATGACAAAAAAAACTTGTGCAAGGGGACATAATAGTCAGACAAGAGGAGAGAGGAGCAATGAAGTTCCAAAATAAGGCTGCACATATTATGAAGAAAGTTGCACAATAACTAGATTGAAAGTTTATAAAAATAACAAAGATATAGTTTATAAAAAAATAGAGATTTAAAAACGTCTCATGAAGATAATCCTGCAAAGCAACACAATCAGATAAATGCAAATATAAAAAGACTGATTGTTATTATCTTATAAATGAAACTTATTAAAATATTGATTACAATGAAACCTACAGTGAGAAATGTGAGAAAAAAAGTTAAACCTTGTGGTTGTCAAACAAAGGTTAACAAAAAAATGAAATGTAGATTGAATTGGGTTTGGCAGTAAACTATCCAAACCAAAAACAAATTCAAATACTACTCTCTGGTGGAAATCTGACCAAAGAGGGTTAGAGAAAATAATAAACAAATAATTAACCCTGCAACACAAAAGTTAGTAAATGAAGCTCAAGCTTCTCTCTCAAAAAAAGTCTCCAATGAGATGTGCTCCCAAGAATGGTAACCTTCAAAACTACACTCAAACAAGGATTAGCAACCCAAGCTCTGATACCATGTAAATAAAATAACAATAGCATGGAAATGAAAGTAATCCAAGGAGATAGTTAAAGAAGAATATGTTACCATGAGAAAACCATGAACTAGGAGCAAGCATCCAAAAGTCAACACAAGGAGACACAAAGATTTTTGAAAAGGGAAAAGCAAAGAAAAACCCCTTGTGATATTATGAATATGGAAAAACCTAATATATATATATATAGAGAGAGAGAGAGAGAGAGCACAATAACTTCATCTAGAGAAAATAAGAGAGGAGAGCATCTATTTTATAGAGATGAGGAGAGGAGTTACTAAGTAGCACACCAATCTATGAATGCCATCATCCATAATAGGTGTGTGCAAAGTGTCAAGGTCCTCTTAAGGAGGATAAAGTATTTTCCTTATTAAAGGAAATACAAAATATGACATGTCCTCCCACTTGGACTAGAGGAAAAAATACATGTAGGGATTCCATAGAATCTCCTAGTTAAATAAAAGGAGGATACCTTGGTTTATCCTCAAATAAATAAAAAATAAATACAACCAAGGAAAGATTAACTATTCTAACAAGAACCTTAATCGTGTAATCCATCTCATCATGTGTCTTGGGGCCCACCTTGTCGAACAATTTAAAATGACTAGGCAAAGGTGTACTAATTGGTTTTGCATCTTACATCTAAAATCTGTCCAATACCTTATCTATGTAATCACTCTAAGACAATGTTAATGTGCAATTTTTCATGTCTTTAGTTATGCTCATACCAAGGATTTATTTTGCTACACCCAAATCCTTGATAGAAAATGACTGTGCTATTTTCTATTTAAAGTCATTTATATGTTGCATATTGGACCTGACAATAAGCATGCCATCAACATATAATAATGGGATAATATAGCTACCATTATCCAATATCTTTAAATAAACACAATGATTAGAATGACATTTTTTATAACCTTATTCAACCATAAACCTATCAAATTTAAAATACCATTACCGAGGTGCTTGTTTAAGCCTATACAAGATCTTATTCAACCTAAACACTAAATTTTTCTTATCTTTGACCTCATACCTTGTGGTTGTTGCATATAGATCTTTTTCTCCAAATCTCCATGGAGAAAAGTTGTCTTAACATCTAATTGTTCCAGATTCAAGTCTTTTATAGCCACAAGACTTAGAATAGTTCTAATTGAAGTCACTTTGATAACAGTAGAAAATATTTCATCAAAATCAACACCTTTTTTCTATGCAAAAACTTTTACCACAAGTCTAGCCTTGTATCTTTTCTTTCCTTCTTGTTCTTCCTTTAACATGTAAGCCCATTTGTTAGGAAATGCTCTTTTACCTTCAGGAAATTCAACTAACTCCTAGGTTTGATTTTTTACCAAGAAGACCATCTCCTCTTTCATCCCTTGCTCCCACTTCTTTCTGGTTTCAACTTGGATTTCTTCTTCATAACTTTTGAGTTCACCCGAATCAGTCAATAATACATAATATAATGAAAGAGACTATCATTCAGGAGGTCTACTTATCCTAGAAGATCTTCTTGCCAAAATTTGAGGAACTTGTTATGGTTTTGGGTGCACAATATTTTCTAGCATTGGTTGTAGTATATTTTCTAGGATCTCATCAAGCACTATATATTCTCTATTTTCTTTTTCATGTTTCTTTCCCTACAACTGATCTTTATACACGACCTTCTCATTGAATATGACATCTCTAACCCTAATGGTTTTGTTATTTTCATAATCCCATAAATGATAACCAAAATCATTAATGCCATACCCAATAAAAGTGCACTTCTTGGACTTTTCCTCAAGCTTTGATCAATTTTCTATATCAATTGGACACATGCTTCACAACCAAAAGTTTTGAGAAAAGAGTAGTTTACCTTTTCTCTTTTTGATGCCTCCTCTAGAATACCACCATCAAAGGAACTTAAAGGCCCTATGTTTATCAAGTAAACAACACTATCTACAACATCTACCTAAAAATGCAAAGGCATTCCTACATGAAATCTCATACTTCTTTCACACTCCATGATAGTTCTATTCATCCTTTCAAATACACTATTTTCTTGTGGGGTTCTAGTAAGTATCTTTTGTCTACAAATCCCATGGTATGAAAAATAACTATCAAAGTCTTTGTTGTAGTACTCACTAAATTATTTTTTGATCTGAGATACTTTAACTTATTTCTTGTCTCATTCTCAACCAAAGCTTTCCATTTCTTAAAGACTTAAAATACATCATATTTTATTGGAATGAAATAAACCCAAGTTTTTCTAGTTGCATCATCAATAAAAATAACACAATAATAAGACCCACCAAGAGATGGTACATAGGTTGGTCCCCATACACCACAATGCACAAGATCTAACCTTCTGTTTTTCTTTTCCTTCCCAACTCTAAGAAAATTAACCCTCTTTTATTTTCCATAAACACAGTTTTCACAAAAATCCAAATCAACTTGTTTCAACCTTGGTAATAAATTATTTGAATGGAGAAGCTCCACCCCCTTCTCACTCATGTACCCAAGTCGATTATGCCATAGAGTTGTATCTCTTACTATGGAAGGTAGGGAAATATAATAATCAATATTACCAATACATAAATACAATGTACCTACCTTTGCCCCTTTTCTATTATCAAAGAGCCTTTAGTAACCTTCCACAAATTGCCTATGAATATGACTATGCAACCTTCACTTCCTAGTTGTCATGTTGATATTAAATTTCTTCTTAGATCAAGAACATGTCTTACCTCTTTTAGCAACCATTGATTTCCATTTCGTAATTTTATCTCCATGTTTCCATTTCCAATAATTTTTCATGGCTCATCATCACCTAAATAAACTATCCAAAATCATCTTGAACATAGTCTAGAAAATATTTTTTATGGGGCGTGGCATCAAAAAGAAGTCCATGAATCTAACACCCAAGAATCAGTAATGCAATCCAAATAAATAATCAAAGCATCTTGTAACACATCACCTGCTACATTTATTTCCTCGTTGTCCATCCCCTTATTTTCCCTTTCAAGGCCAACAATCTTTCTTCAGATGTCCTTTCTTTCCACAATGCTAACACTCCACATTTACCCTATATTTGGATCTACCCTTTTTGGATTTCCCATGATTACCTAGGCTCTTTACTCTTTCCCTCCATCATCCCCTGTTCTCAACATTTAAAACATTACCTGATGTCTCACCTATTCTTTTCCGTCACATTTCCTCACTAAGGATAACACCAACAACATCATCAAACTTTAAAGTGTTTGAACCAGAGATATAGTTACTTACAGTCATGACTAAGTCATTCCAAATTTTAGGAAATGAGCATAAAATTAAGAGAGCCCTAACCTCGTCATCAAAATTTACTTTTACATAGCATACCTAACTAGTAATCATGTTAAAATCATTCAAATGATCACTAATAGACCCACCTTTTGGAATCTTCATATTAAATAAATATTTCATAAGAAATACCTTATTTGAGGCTGAGGGCTTCTCATACAGTTTGTCTAATACCTTCATTAAACCCTCCTTATTTCTTTTGCTATATGGAAGGCCATTGATGATGCCAGACACAACTGTATTGCTCCTAGTGCCTTCCTATCAAGAACTCTTATTATTCATTTGAAGTAGTTGTTGACTTCTTTTCTTTTCCACCCAATGGTAAGAAAAGATCCTTTTGATACAGATAATCTTCTACTTGCATCTTCCATAACTGATTGTTTTGGTCATTGAACTTCTCAACCTTAAGGCCTCATTCCTCTACCATTTCTCCCACTCAAATATGAGATTTCCTGTCAAATCACTGAGAAATACACCACTCTAATACCAATTGTTAGGGTTTCAATAGATATGAGAAATAAATAATATTAAAATAATGCAAAAATAAGAGAAGATATAAATACAATAACATAAATATTTAATGAGGCTCACCCAATATGGGCTACATCCACCAGAGAAATAACAATCCACTTATTTTACTATCCAACAAAGAAAAAATTACAATTTGATGGTTTTTCACACCACAACCACTTATTTATCAAGCCTTTTTTGAGGTGGTATAAAAAGTTGGTTAGCAAAACTAAACCCTAACCTAAAAGAAATTCCTTGGGGGTTGCACTCCTAAACCCCCACTTCTTGGGTTCTACCACCCCCAAACCCCTGCCTTCAGGGGGTTTTGCCCCCAAAACCCTTCTTGGCAATTGGCCTCGCTCCAAACCCTGGCACGGATACATGACAAGTGTACAATACTTTCTTGATCAATCACCACAAACCAATAGGGTGTGTGTGTGTGTGTGTGTGTGTGTGAGAGAGAGAGAGAGAGAGAGAGAGAGAGAGAGAGAGAGAGGAGGGACCTCGATATAAAAGTAATATGTAGGAAGAGACATAGAGAGATATGAGGAGAGTTGTGTACAAATAGGTGTGCAAGGTGGGAGGGATATTGGGAGTCAATGTAGACCTATATCTAGAGGAAAAAAATATCCAAATGAGAGATTATACGAGAGATAGAGGGAAACATAATTTATCTAATATAAAATGTTATATCAAAGATATATAAATTTTTTTATTATATATATATATGTATGTACGTATACACACATATGTTTGTTTGCATGTATCGTATAATACATATACATATACATATACATATACATATACATATATATATATATATATATATATATATATATATATATATATATATATATATATATATATATATATATATATATATATATATATATGTATATGTATGTATGTATATGTATATATATATATATGTATATACATATCTAGACACACACACACACACACACACACACATATATATATATATATATAGATATATATATATACATACATATATATATCTATACATATCTATATGTATATATATATATATATATATATATATATATGTATATATATGTATATGTATATATGTATATATATATGTATATATATGTATGTACATACATATATATACATATATATATATACATATATATATATATATATATATACATGTATATATATACATGTATATATATATACATGTATATATATCTATATATATCTATATACATGTATATATATCTATATACATGTATATATATCTACATACATGTATATATATATATATACATGTATGTATATATCTATATATATCTATATACATGTATATATATCTATATACATGTATATATATCTACATACATGTATATATATATATATACATGTATGTATATATATACATACATGTATATATATATACATACATGTATATAATACTATTACATGTATGTATATATATACATGTATGTATATTATA